>JAGDQP010020626.1:0-32990 GCA_022664845.1 Lepisma saccharinum | reverse complement strand
AAATCCGAGCAAAACACCAGACGATGTTCGAGCCTTAGGGTTGGTGGTGGTGGATTTTAGGGCCACCAGCAGGAAGCAAATTTGCTGTTCATCACAAGTAGGTTACAATAAATATGGCAAAGCTTCCCTATGTTTCAATAAATATCTCATTCCCACGGGTGGTGGGTATGGGAAAAAATCTGCAACATGGAAGCACAGTGTCCTGGAGAGTGGTTACGATAAAGGGGCGTAAGTACCCAAAAACTCGAAGTTGGGAGCGCAGTCAGCTACGGGGGGCGAGGACCTAAACGAGGTCGAGCGAGCGAGTCTATATATTATACACGTACAAAAAGCTGTGAAATCCGAACAAAAACACCAGAGGTGCAAAAAGTGGAGCCAAGTTCTTTAGCCCTAAAAAGGTGTGAAATGGGAGACGGATGAGCCAAGTTCCTTGGTGACAGCATGTAACAGGAACAAAGGAACTTGGCGCGAGGTGGCAAGGTTCATGATCCTCAAGCTATAAGGGTGGTGGGGATCCTAAAACCCACTACGTCCACCGCCACCAACCCTAAGGCTGTTGCCAGCTCGCGCGAAGTTCCTTTGTTCCTGTTACATGCTGTCACCAAGGAACTTGGCTCATCCGTCTCCCATTTCACACCTTTTTAGGGCTAAAGAACTTGGCTCCACTTTTTGCACCTCTGGTGTTTTTGTTCGGATTAAGTAGACCTGATGTAGTTAAAGATCTTTATGTCAACTTTGATATGAAATTGAGGTTTGACAACCAAATAAGAAATATTACAAATGACGATTTTAATATGCTAGCATTTGTAAGGATGGGAAGATAGTTTAACAATGTTTCTACATTAGATAAACTTTAACAATACTTATATTCATTCAAAATTGGAATAAGCCTCTATTATTTGGAATCCCTCTCAACTAAAAGATTGGCAACAACTAGAGAAAATCCAATCCAAACTTCTTAAATTTCTAATCTATCCTACTTCTGAAAACTATAATAAAATCAGATAATCACTATAATAAAATTTGGCAATAATGCCTGTTGTTTCAGAGTCAATACTCTCTATGCAGTTATGAATTAATTTGTAAAGGAAATAGTGGCATAATAATGACTCTCTTCTTCTCGAGCGAAACGAGTACAAAAAAAATCAGTTAACTTCATATAACGCTCTATTCTATTTTCATTTGTAAAATGAAGTGTTTATATAGTTTAGAAGCGTGAAGAATTTAGGTGGCAAATTTTCTACTTTATGACAGATAAATTAATTGCTGCGATTTTGAAAGACGGATATTTATATTCAAGTTCCAGTTGACCCAACAAATAATGTAACTTTTGATGTGTACTACGAGTGATTATTTTTAAGTTCATTCCCCTTGTATACGTCAACATTAGGGTTTTGATAAGTTTGAATGGCTAGTTCTGAGTTCACTTTGTCACTCTCACAAAATCTCGACAACACCCACCAACTTAAAAATTTTTGTTGTAAAAAAATCGATAGAAACCGTGCAAAATTCCACTTACACCCTCCCAATTTTGACTTTACATCCTTCCAAACTGAAAATCCTGGCGGAAATCCTACCATGAAGAGGAGAGTGAATCATCTAATCGGTCTCTAAAGTAGATTGACATTAATGTGCTCTTTCACTAGCTCTCTCCTAGAACATATGTTGAGCGTGTGACACGTTGGCCACCAGTCAAAACAAAAACTAATATTTGTATACCCATGAAAGAGCTAATTAAACTAATAAGGAAATGTGAAGATAATTCTTCTAACATTATACTCTTTAATATTGTTAAAGGCAATTTTTTGCACAATATTTCCTCAAAAGTGCAGTGAAATTTTCAAATACCAATTGTGATTCTCTCAGGGGTTTGTTCGATGGGTGAAATAATTGATAATCTTAGGCTAAAATCTTAGGATAAAATTAGTTCTAACACAAAAAAAGGGAGTGAAATGTTAGAAACAAAAGTGAAATATATTATAATTTCGTATTTTTATTTTACTTTCAAAAATGTTTTTGTGTATGTAAATAAAGAATATACTAAACAAAAATCCCAGAGCAGTATAGTCCTATGCCACAATTTTAACCACGTGAGTTTAGTTGTCCAAAGTATAATAAAAAAAATAGTTAATTTAATACAATTAACATTGTAAACGTTAAATTGAATGTGGGGCCTTATATTATGCTCAGAAATGTGTGTGTGTGTGGGGGGGGGGAGAAGTATGAATTCTCAGTTATGGAGTTTTCTGAAATTTTTGTGCAAATTTCTTTCTCAAAATCACAAAAATCTCGCTCCAAGCCATTCAGTTTTCAATAGAATAAGGTTGATTGATTTAGTTTGTAAATTAATTTACAGTAAAAATGGTTCTTTGTTCAACGGCCAAAATGTGTCTGACGTGAAACCATAATTTCTTTAGTGATTCGATATCACCGAATGCGAAAATGACCCTCATTTTACTTGCTTCGTGCTTAGAAGATATATATATATCTACACACATCCACGCGCTGGTTTTTTCATTCCCCCAATATAATTTGTATTATTGAATCATTATATGGCAATAATGTAGGCCTGTTTGTCAACATACCACCGCTACATATTAAGTGAGGACTTATGAAAATTTTTGTGAAGGTATTCAATAAGAATGGACAGGCATTTAGGTATCTTTTTCCAGACATTCCCTCAGACTCAGTGAGGCAAAAATCAAGGAAGACATATTTGTTGCTCCTCAAATACGAAATCTTATGAAAGATGAACATTTTACTACATTTTTGGAAGGAGCAGAAAAGGAAGCTTGGATCTTGTTTCGGGCAGTATTGCAAAACTTCCTTGGAAGCAATTGAATTCCAAAAGCAAATTAATTGATGGATAACATATTGAAGGTGTATCACCAAATGAAATGTATCATGTCTCTAAAAAGTCATTGCTTGTATTCCCACTTTGACTTTTTCCCATGCAAACCTTGGTGCAGTAAGTGAAGAATAAGAATATGGCAAATGATTCCGTTCCACCAGCAGATTTCAGCTCCTGAGAAACGTTACCAGAGCAAAGGAAGAAACACTACACTATAAGTGTAAGAGTGCAGTATAAGAGACAGGCCAAGAGGAACCGACATTCTCATTATTTGTATTTAGTGGGATATATTTTTACTAATATAGTAGGATAGTATTGCTACAGTAGCTGTCAGATGGGGGTGGGGGCTAGAAATTTGAACAAAAGGGGGTTTCCCATACAAAATTTCCGGGAAATTCCCTATTTTACCCATGTAATACGTCACAGTCTCATGCGAGTAGTGTCATTGGAACGCTTCCAAATTCTTGAGCAACGTTCAACTTAATAAATGTTTATGGTTAAAACCCAGGATCTTCAGTTACGTTGTGATCTTAGAGGTATTGTTTTGGGAGATGTTGGATTATCTGATTATTCCTGATATGCCCGACTTTCTCTTAATGTGTTATCTGATTCCGGTGCACCCTTCTTATTATTTCTCCTATCTGCACTTCTACCGCGTTCTTTCATACATGCCTTAGAAGGGTGATTTGTACCACGTTCAACTGCTTACCGCGTCACCTACCTGTGTAGTTTATATGGCATTACTATGTTCTACACCGATAGCATGCTTTTATAGGATTGATCAAGACAGGTTGTTTGTTGTTGAAACGGTGTAGTATTCGAGCGTTATGTAGAAACGATTAATCCTATTCAGACGAAACTTGCCGGCCGGGTGGCCGTGCGGTCTGCGGCGGTAGGCCAACGGCTTGAAGGTCCCGCGTTCGAGTCCCAGTTAGGGCATGGGTGTGGATTTTAACTAGGTGTAAAGAGTCGACATGACGGGCCGAAGTCCACAGTTACTAGACTGGCTCATATCAAGTTTATCAAAGTTTTATCAGGCCAAACTTGACATCCTAGTGTAGCGAGATATTATTATAAGTTTTAACTGTTTTAGAACGCAATAACTACCATTTTCATTGTAGCGATACTTTACATATTAAATACATATTCGAGCTAGACGAAGAAATAACAGTATCTAATCTAACCAAGCTTGACAAACTAATGGAGGGCAATACCCTCAGAGTTTCAACCACACTGGAATGTAAAAAAAAATGCCGAAACAATGCGCAATACAATCTCTAAAACTGTCAATAACCAGCTCAGTTTCAATTCTGTAAACATAGCAAACGATGAATGCATCCCAGTAGCAATTCCACCAGACTCCCTTTCCTTCTGGAGGAGGGGCTGTTACCCCCCACCCTCGGAACTTTTTAAAAAATGTACGGTCAAAATTCGATACAAATCATGCAAATCTCCACTTATACACTCCCAATTTTGACTTTACATCCCCTCCTTAAACTGAAAATCCTGGCGGACTCCCTGATCCTAGTTCAACCAGTAGAGTCAGATAAGTTCTAAGACTTGGTGGTTTTTGAGCTCATCTGGTACCACCTTCCTGTTATGCACATCCACTTTCAAAGTAACGTCATTGGCTCACAATGCACTGTTGCTAGTGCCTACACAACTGCTGGAAAGACAACTCAAATTTATGGATTGGAATCAACAGTAGGTCCTCCGTCGTTGCGCTGATAATTTTCTCGGACCGGAAATGTCTTTCATACAGAAAAAGAGACAGAATAGAAAAAAAAATCGCAGGGGCGAGGTTGTGGTGGAATAGGATGGGGCACGACCGTCGTATTAAACAACAGCTATTGAACATCTTTTTAAGCTTCACGTTATATTTCTTTCTACCTGTTACTTTTTCTCGTACTAGAGTTAAATGTATAAGATAATTTCTCTACTTTTCCACTAGAGGGGACAAATCACTATGAAGGATTTTAATTACGTATTTTCTAATCCAAAATTGCAGGGGATGGAACTGGATGCTTCCATTTTATTGCGGCCATTACTTGTATTGTTAATACATTGTCTTTTCCTACATTCAAACTTGGAAAATTCGAGAAGAGGAAACAGTAGTCCAACGCTCAAAGCCGAGTAAAATACATTTTTTGCTAGGAGTGTCCCCCTCGGCTTGTTACTAAAACTAGGGAAATTAATTACGTTGATCGACATAATGGACATTTCCGTTTTCCTCGTCCTTATATATTTTACAGTTTGTGTACATCGGATTATATAACATAATGTTTTTTTAAATTTCAGCGCTACGGTTTTCCGTTACGTAGAAATATAGCATGAAATACTGAGAATTCAATCTCCTACGTCATACAATGAAAATCATCCTCTGATCGGCTTGACGTAATCAATCCGTTGTATTTCCGTAGCTATATGCTTCTCCCTATGTTACGTTCTTTATTCAGAAGTTTGAAGAAAAAAAAACAAAAAAAGAGAAAGAACATTTACTTCATCACTTAACGAAATAATTAATGAACAAATCTGCAGAACACACTTCAATAAGTTTAAACACCAAAACATGTTTTTAATACACGGAAAGAAATAAAAGGTTACTAGCAACCCAAAAATGGGTTAATGTAACAGAGTGAGTTGGTAAATATAGAGCCTAATAAGTACAAGGTTACCGCAACCCAGCTAAAAAGGTTAGATCCAGTGGGTTGGTGTAACCCTCCACGTAGGTTATTTTAAAGGGTTATGATAAACAACTGTATTTAGTTACATCCCAACGAAAATTTGTAAAAAAAAAGTGGTAAAATCGTCTGGAAGCAAGTTATTGTTATGATTTACACTACATGTAGCTTATTATAGTTATTTTTTAAAAAAAAGATAAATGAGCGCGCCGGACTGTGATCGAACCGGGAACCTTATACACAGTAGTCGGAAGCACTAATGACTACTCCACCGAACACATGAAGCTTAAAGTCGATAATGCGTGTATTTAACGAGTTGCGCTACTGTAATATTCATTATAGGAATCTCAATGTTGCATATTACACTTTCTCATTAACAGAATATTAATAATAATTTATATAACACTACATTCTTAGATTTAGGGTTGCTAGATTATCTCCTAAACTTCACATTAACATTTTGGCGTTGGTACAAAACTTCGATGTGGAAGCCCTTCAGAGTTCAATGGCCGCCATCTCGTATAGACGAGACTCGGTTCAGCTAACCCTCATTAAGGTTAAAAAATAACTAATTCTCAGAAGGTTAAATTTACCTGCACATTAAACGGTTAGCATAACCGAGCAGTGGGTTAATCATGTTGTTTAAATTAACCGTGTTGTTGGCTTATTCCTTCTTGTATCAATCGTGTAGATAACTGACTACCCACGAATTGGTTGTTTTTACCCTGATTTCTGTTAACCCTTTTCAATGTGTTACCATTTACCTACAGAATTAGGTACTTTCATGTCTCGAAAGGGTTGTGGTAAGCAACCAGTAGGTTATGGGCAACCCTTTTGGTCATCAACCTAGCAAAATCTTGACTTAGTTAAAACGAATTTCTTTCCGTGTAACAGAAATTGCTCGAAACATAGACAGGGGGCAGTCTTAACTTGCAATGTTCTTCTTATCGCTCGTTCATGCAATTGTTGATATCTTGTAAATTAAGCTCGGTGCCGATCCAGGTGGTCGTGCGGGCTAGTGCGGTAGTCTTGCGACTCCAAGATCGTGGGTTCGAATCCCGCCTCGGGCATGGATGTGATTTTAACTGTGTTGTCCATAAGTAGGTTAAGAATGATAAACGAAAAATCAATGGTCCCAATCGTATAAATAAACTCAATGTACTATGAAAGTTAAATAAACGAGATTAAAAAAAAAGTTGGTTAGCACACGCAACTTTTAATTTTTTATACTTTCACCTAAGGCTGTTCGAATCCTATCAATGGCCGTGTTTTATTTTACTTCACGAAACGCAAGAGTAACTTCAATGTGAAAGTTTCAATTTACGTTTTTGTTTCTTACACACTTTTATTATTATTTTATACAATGACATTAAAACTATTCAATATATTCACGGCCTACATGTACGTTAAATTGTTAACAGATGGCAGTAACGAGCACTATTAATTAATGTGCTTTTAAGTTCTTGAAAAATACTTCACTAGCATTCATTAAAAAAGTATACGATTGTCGGGTGTAAAAACCCACATTTTTTACAGAAAAAAGCTCCTTTTAAATACAAGAGTTCTAAAGAGCATTATTAGAAGATATCTTATGATTTAATCATGAAAATAAAACAAAAATAGCTGATATCAATTAATGTTGAAGCTACCAAATTATATCAATATCTTAAAAAGTATTAAAAGTAAAAATCAATTTTAAATTAATAAAACGAACTAAATGACGTGTTAAGGCATACAGAAACGCTATTCACCATTTATACTATTTCTTTCGATCCATTTTTGCGATCTCTTTTTAACAATACTAACAAATCAAATACCATTTGTATGTCAATGACAAGCAGTCGGAAGACTGATTACGTCATAACATGGCGGCGCCCGATTAAGCGCAAGGCTGAGACTCTTTTGCAGCAAGTCTTGCTAACTCTTGATAGATTCATCACAGAAAGAAAAGAAAATGTTTTCCGTAGTCTGCTTTAATAGAAGAATTTTTTATTGCAATGAAAAGTACTACCGGAAATGTCCATTATTGGGTCTTCCTGATTTCATCGTTTAGTTGTGTTTTGAATATATATTTACCTTTTGATCAAGGTTGCAAGGTGTAAACAATAAAATTGTTAATAACCAGAGTAGCAGTAGCAAGGAGATACAGCTATGTAGTTTCACTTTACCTAGTCCTGAACTAGAAAAAATGTAAATTAGATTCTTTTCAGTGATTTTGCTCCCTCTAGTGGAAAAATAGAGAAGTTCCTTTACTTTTTTTTTATTTCGCAGTACGAAAAAGAGGACAAAGGAATAGTACAGATAGTAAAATTCTCACGTGTTCATTGCAGTCAGTCAAACTCTCTACACTTCCTCTCCCCCTTCTATACCATTCACCCATATATAGTTGGTTGGCCTGACACCCACCCACCTACCCTCCCTTCTCCCCTCCCCGCACAAAAAGAGAGAGATTTTGAGAGTCTTTTCCATACCTATACTCAGACGAGCTGTCGATGATTTCAATTTAGTATTCAGTACGAGGTAGTAATATTATAAATATTTATGAGGGGTTCGTAAGAGAAGAGACAGGCACACATCCCTGCATAATAAGGAAACGTCTGGCAATTTTCTGCTCTTCCGTCCGTCCCCTCTCTCCTGATATTCTGCCTGCCACACGTGTAGGTTGTGGTGACGAAGTGTGTGTGTGTGTGGAGTGAGATTCTGGGGTGGGGTATTGGAATTGAAAAAAGAAAAGGATGGTGATATCCGACCCCCTTCCTCTTAGAAAAAATGGATAGAGTAAAAAATCGGAATGTGTGTGAGAATTTTTTTTAAAAACAGAATAAGGTTATAAAAAAAGTAGTACATGCGATCAGCAAATTCCTTCTCTACGCCCTCCCACCCCCTACCCATACATTCATAAATACACGCCCACACACATAAACACTACACAAATTGTTAGTTTCGGCTTAGTTTTCACATGGAATGATCTAGCATAGAAATGAAAACTATCTTTATTGGTAAGTTTTATGACACAAAAGCGTATGAATTGAATGGATACATTTTCAGGTTCGGAATTGTTAATTGTAGGGAAAGACAGGGAAATATGACACAAGGGGCAATATGGGATTTTTGTATACAAATATATTTATCAGTTGATACTGCCAAAAATGTAGGAAGAAGGACGTGTAGAACACCAAAATACCTAAAAAAAATTCAAACTAAATATCTGAAATATATATATTTAAATTTCTGAACTTAAATACGAGTGCCTTTCAATTTTATTGTGTGTTACTGTAATTTAAAGAATATTAAAATGGTTAAAGTTGAATATAATAAAAATATTTGGATGTTATCCACAGTGTAAGAAATATTGTCACAGCCTTGAAGAGAATGGAATCCATGTTTATACGGTGTATTGTAGCCAATGATTGTGGTGAAAGGAATACAAAATATAATTCAAATATTATTCATATAAATATTAAAGGAGGACATACTGATTCATATTAAAGACCGAAGATCATTGTAGGCTATTATATGTATGTTATTATTGTCACAATGTAAAGAATTCATTAGTTAAGGCGAAATAAAAAGAAAGGAATGTAGCCAACACTTCTAAGGCAGCAACGCGAAAATTTTTAATACCAATTGGTGGACAAAATGAGACAACAGCAGTATATGTTTCTGACGTTACTATGACTTATCTACATTGAACACCACCTCATGAGGGGAATGTACAGTGACTACGTCACGAGACAAGTCACTGTAACCTTGCTAAAATACGAATGACTGCCTTGAGGAATCTTTTTAAATTGACACTGAACTCAGCAGAAGTGCATCCGAACATACCGACAGCGTGACCTGGCAAAACAGTTGGCACAGAGGACACTGCATGCACACCTGTTGTATAGCAGAGTGAAGGTGTTCTGGTGGGCAGAATACCACCGAAAATAAATCACTATTGGGAAGGATACGTGATGGCTCTTTTCCAAGCAAATGTGAGCCTTTCCCGCATTGTGAAACAGTGTCGGAACCATGGAGCTGTATTAGGATGTACCACTGTTAGTAACATAGTTAAACAATATATAGACCAGCCGCCTGCACAACCCAAATCACCAACAAAATCATATCCATAGAGTGGACCAGTGAAACTAACAAGATTAAAGACGATCAGGGATATGTCGGTCTGTGAGATACCACCACCACAGCATGTAATGGGCAAACGGGTCTAAGTGGGCCAAGCAACTGTTAATCGTGCAATTCATCAGCACTTGAGGCTGAAAATTGTACGCAAGGTTAGCGTACATTCTTTACGATTACAGCGTATTCGCGGCGCGTAAGAGCAAGGGCAGAAGGCTATACGAGCGCCAACTAAATGGTGATCTATGGACATTTGTTGTGACAATAGACGTAGTATGGATATACCGAAGGGACTGTGGCAAAGTTAGGGCCATAACCCACCCAGGCCCGGATTTAGGGTTGAAGGCATCCTGGGTCTAGCGCCCCCATTATATAATAACCTCATTATAAAATATAACATATTTCCATATATTCCTCCCCCCCTCCTGAAAAAATCAGGAGCTCACATTCTATGACTACCACCAAGTCCAACGTTCTGAACACGAAATATCCGGTACCACTGTTACCGTTACTACCTCCACACCAGTGTTCATCTCTCATAAAGTATGGTAGTAGTTAGTAATGATTGCGCTCCAAAACGTTGGTGCTCCGGGTCCAGTGAGCCTATTTATAAATCCATGTCTGACCTACAGCGATGTTGATGCAAAAGACTGTAGTCGCTTTGTGCGTGAAGGCAAAGAAAGTTTCCCAAACGGTTTCATGGCTGCGACTGGATAGGAAAGCTAATTCGTCGTGTAGAAAACAAATGTTAAAATTAATGCTTATTACTAAGAACATGTCCTATTACCAGTTTACACAAAATAAGTACCAGCCTTGTGTGCAGCATACACCAACCGTGTGGATGTGCACCAGGAAAAAGCTTCGAGTCACACGGCCAGAACATCACTGGCCTTCTACCGACGCATGGCCGCTCTAAATAGTATCAATGCTATTCCGTTCGAAGATATTCCAGTGAAGAGCCCCGATGCTAGCTCAATGGATTAGTGTGCTTCTGGACTTCTTAAACTTCGTCTTTCTACACGTCGGGTTCGCACTGTGGATGGCCTTTGGAAAGCCTGCAAGTACGAATGGAACTGTACCCGTAGTACAGTTGCAACGAAGTTTGCTGTAGTGGAAACTGCGATGTCATGCAATAGTACACAGAGGTGGCTCTCACATCGAGCAAGATCGATGGTGAAGGGACGGAATATCTTAGGTAAGCAACACTTTCCTTTTGTTCGGATGAAGATGGAGCAACCTCTGTAATAGTCCAGGATTGAATTGAAGTAATTTTAATTGTTTCTGACTTTTAGACATCTTCGATTCTGGCCGGTATAGGAAACGGGGAGAGGATGTGGAGAAGACATTGGACAGAGCTTCGTGTAAAGGTATCGTCTCAGCCTGCTGTGACTGAGGAAAACATCTCTGAAGAAACTTTAGGATTGCTGGTCTCTAAGCATAAGCGCAGGATTCCCTGATGCAAAACGAAAGCTCTACTAAAAGAGCTTCAGTCGCTTTGTACATAATAGTCCTGGGAATTTCAATATAATATTTTAGAAACTAAACCTACGCACTTGATACGAAAGTTGATCTGGTAGCTGATAGACCAATGTTAGATCGATAGTTTCATATGGGGTCACGCTCACGCTAAGCTGCTATTTGCCAAAGGCCATGTACATATACTTTTAATTTGTTCGATAGCGAAAAAAATGAACTTAATCAAACCCCTTTTGTTTCTTCAGACACAGAACCAAATGGGCAAATATGGTTCCAGTAAACACAAGTCTTGTTCATAATTAGTTGGAGTGTGCTGACATCATAGGACGTGATTTAAATCCCTACTTTCGTGTTAACATCTAACTGTGTGGATAGTAAATAGGCCGCTGAGACAAAGAGATTCTAATGACTTAGTTTGAGCAGATCGCGTGAATTCTGGACAACTCCCTGTAAAATGACTCTCTCCGTCTCTCTCGTCTTCACGTTCAGTTCTCTGTGGATGGAGGAGAAAAGAGAGGAGAACGAAGGACTTTCTGGCCATGCGACGTAAACAAACAATTCAACCAGAAGCCAAGCACCGAGGTTTTAAAAAGGGAGTAGATGATGATAATGATGATAGTGGTGGTTGGAGAGAGAGACGGACTCCTACTGGGTGGATGGGGAAAATGGGGATGAGGGAATAAGGAGGGTGTGGTTCTTTTGAATCGATTCCAGATGACTCTTGAGCCACTGGTATCCAAGCATGTGTTGACAACCGTTTAAATTTGTGTACCTTTGGACAAGTTAGATCTCTGTACAGCAGTCCTCTACTTTCCTTTAGTCGATAAAATATGTAGATCTGTGTGCATATGAATGTGTGCGTGTGTGTGTGTGTGCGCGTATGTTTACAATTTTGTATTTGAAATTTTATCTTTGAAACTCTGTTTTAGATAAAAAAAACTAGATTCGGGTGAAGGAAGAGGACGTACACGTTTCTTATCAATAAGTATCCAACCTGGAACCACTCCTTCAAAGTAAGCACCACTTGTCCACTGATTTCATTAAAGGTACCATTGCGCTTCCAGAACACTCCCGTGGTTCTGTGTTAGGTATACAAAAAATAGCAACGATTGGGGAATATATGCACGTGCAAGTAGATTTGGAACAAAGAACATATTAAATCAACCATATCTTGTTCCTCTAACTCACCTGGATTCATACTTTTGAGAGTACAAGGTCAAATCCTCATCTATACCTGTCGTCGAATCGAAAATTGTAGATAATTTATGCACCGTATCCGCACGAATGGGAAGTAATGAATAAGACAGAATTACAAATACTCAAAAAGTAGGTTGTTAACCTAGCGTATCCGTATTCACAGACTTTTACATATGAATAAATACGCGAAAAATGTTTGTTTATGGTTGACAAAAGAATGTTAAAAAAGAACCCAAAAAGTTTTATTTGTTTCAGATTTTGCGCGAATTTGATTAACACCAGTTAAGAAAAAACTACAATGATACATACAGTACAAGATTCGAGCACGGGCCTCATATATATATTTACTAAGTTAAATATCATTGTAATAAAATGGCAGGTTAACTACAACACAAATAAATATGACCTACACGTAAACATAGTGTGCATGCTATGCATGCATTTTCCTCCTCTCCTCTTACACAATTCTACTTCTACCCCGTCACAAGACGACCATTCACTAATATTATGCGTGAGTATGCCCTGTATCTACTAGCTACTCCCCATTGTCACCTCTTGCATAGTCGTACCCATACCCATCCGCAGGGAATGACGTTGTCTATAGACTAATTTCCATCCATTTACCGTTCAACATTGTCATCACGAATATGGAAATTGCATAGCTACACACAGAAACAGAACAGTGAATTCTGTTAATTGTGATCTCCATAGTCACCAAGCACGATGCTGTTCTTCTTGTTGACATAAACATACAATTTACTAATTTCTACATGAAATTATGTAATGAAGAGAAAGGACTAACGTTGTATGATGTTTATATTAAGTACTGGAAGGTACTTGAAGAAGTCTCACCTTACACAGAAAAAAGCTCTAGTATTGTATTGCTAAACCATATTTGTATTGCTAAACTGTATTGTTAAAGTTTATGCTGCCAAGATGTATAATGTAATAGTTGTATACTAATGATGAGCCCAGGTTTCACCAGACAAGAAACTTCAATTTTCTATTAAAGTGATGTTATATTGAAATAGATTCCTCCATGTACGGAGGCAATTCAGCAATACATATGGTCACAACCGCAATAAAATACTGTACTATCAGCAATACGACATTGTTGTTATATGTATAGTTACGACAAGAATACTGTATGGTATCCTAGGTCAATTTCTAAGAATATATATTGTTGTTGTACAGAGATAGTTCCCCCATTGGTAACTGAGTAATTAGCATTGCTGTATAATTAGCTGTAATGCTAACAAAACATCATACTAATTTAACTTGAAACAGGAATTTTACCTTAAAATATTGTTCACAGTATTGTAATTATGACAATACACCTAACCATGTCTATTGCCATAATGACAATACACGATTAGCGAAATTTGTATTGTATTTGCAACCCATAGTATTACCGTCCCAATTTCAACTATGACAAATATGATTATATGGTTACTTTTAACGATATTATTTTTTGAGTATAGTATTTTAAAATAGAATGGTTTAAAAAGAAACTGGTCTTTAAGAACATTTGATGGCTTTCCCACATTTTCACAGCCTGTATTCTGGGACCTTCTATTATTAAAAAAAAACCTGGGGTAATCGGTTAAAAAGAACAACAAGGTGCCATTATGTCAGTGATTTTTAATTGTGTCTGCTTTCTGATATCAACCCTTCCTCCATCTTTTATCTTATAAGTCAATCCTAATAAGTGTTTCTGTTTCATCCTTAACAAGATCTTCTCCAGATCTTGACCACCGACCGCAATCGTGTCATCCGAGACGTTAAGTTGTTGGGTGTTTGTGAATTTTAGAAACTTAGTTGTTTATGGATCAAGCTGTCCCGAAGTCATTAGTTACTAAAAGGTACCCCTAAAAATTCCAAATTTACGATAATCTCACATTCCTCATTACAAACTTATGTTCGTCCTTTCTTTCTTTCTACACAAAGTATTAGTTCGTGTTGTCAAATCAGACGTTATTTATATTCAATATGTTACGCTCACGTAATCGATTAATTAACAGGGCAAACGAAGCTTCCCACCAACTAGGGACACAATCTTCAAGTTAGACATAGTACAAAGTGGCATCAAGTCGTGTCTTACTTGAGTAAGCTTTCACATTCGCTCTGATTTGGTCTAGTTTTATCATAATTCCCTGGCACAAATTTTAGCACCATATACGTATTTCATCTTTCTACTCCGGGTTTGGTTTTACCTAACAATCCCATTGTTATGCAATGTCCTTTGTTCTTATTGCTAGCTTCGGGGATATGAATCTTGAAACAAGGTCGTAGATGTATGAAAACATTTTGTATAGATATACATATATTACTTCTGGGATATCTATTGGGTTCTCCAAGACAAAAAGGAAAAACATATCAAACGTACAGACTGAATTACATTCAATTCCCTTACCGGTAGATATATTTTCCATTCCGAAAATCAGGTCACGTATTCTCTTATCTCATTTCGTCATTGGTTGCTTGTTCTTGTGAAAATTGCTGTCGTGTTTTTTTTTTTTGTGATGTCCTCGAGGGCATGTGAAATGTTGCTGAGGTTAAGGGGGGAGAAAATGTAATCTATTTTCAAACTGACAACTGAACTGGCAGTCGTTGTGAATTTTTATTACCACTACGGTAGTTGGTTGAGAGCTATTGGATGAATTGAAAATATTGTCTACCATGGTCTCTGTACTACCACGAGGAACAATTGACGTGAGTATTAGTATAGTAATGATGTGAACGTTGTTATTCCATTATTTGTTTCTTCTTGCTTTTTTTTTATCGCCTTGGGACTCAACAGGCTTCAAATTAAAAGAAAGAAAGTAACAGAAGAATCGAACAGATTCGTTTTGGTTGTTTTCTTATTTTTTTTTACTTTGGTATCATTGATTTCTTTTTTTGTGGTACAACGCTTTCACAGAAATAGAATTCGAATTGAACGTGCTACAAGACAGGTTCAATCAGATCATTTATCTTCCTCCCGAAGGTACAATACGTTCGGAAAATGTGAACCAATCTATGGAAGAGATTGTCTTGTATCTCCTTCTCCTCCTTTCGTTTCCTTCAAAGAGGTATTTCTTTTCTCCCGCTTTTTCTGTGCTAAAGATATAACAGACCTCTGCAATCGTTTCCTCGATTCCTCAATTACATCAGTACATGATAAACGATTTATTAAGTGAGAATTGAATTATAGTTATTTGATCTCAGATAATTGAGGAATTTAATGTAAGTAGAAATAAAATGCATAAAGTGAAGTTTTGTTGTAACGAGCTTTATTTTTTTAACATAACAAAGAAGCTTATGAGAATACTTTTCACGTTGTAATCGGAGCTGAAACTGGAATACTTTCGCTGATCCGGTGACCCAGCCTGACCTGAACCGAAGTGACCCGGTCTGGGAACTATAATGAACTGGAAATTTTCGGGCGTCGTATTTCTGGGTGTAACACCTCCGGTCCCGATCATCCGTGAAAGAAACACTGTTCCAAGGCAAGGAAATAATTGAAAACTCTGATTTTTCCCTACGAATCGCTGGGTCGAAATCGGTTCACCGGCTGCCAATCATATACCCGGTGACCTGGTCCAAAATGACCCGCTAACTCGTTTCAGCTCTGGTTGTAACCTATTCATTTTGAACTCTTGGTGAGGGGATGTTAAAACCAAACTTTGTAGGTATACTACTGATAAGGATAGTTACGAAAAACATTGACAGCAAAAGAGCCAAACTACCACATAAGCGCGTATTGTGCATACAACTCCTCAATTTTCTATCAATAGTATTCGTGTTAGAATTAATTTATAAAGGAATATCATTAATTGTTTAGTTGAATGAATAGATGGGTGGAAGTTAGATTGATAGACAGACTAACAGACTGACTGACTGACACACACACACACACACATACATATATATATATATATATATATATATATATATATAGAGAGAGAGAGAGAGAGAGAGAGAGAGAGAGAGAGAGTGGAATAAAATGCAGGAGGATCGTTGTCACACGTCATATGTCCGACAAATGGAGCACGAAATTGGACATTTAGATTCTTCTTTCCTTCTAAAAAGGATATTTTCCACTGTCTGTATCCGCGCGCACACACACACACAGGTACAAATAGTCACACAAAATTTTATTGATAGGATAGAGAACTAGATATTTCATTCGTCGTCTAACTAGACCATTACTTTTCCGATAGGATATATCTACAGAAAGCAGAGGGTCCATCCACACACTGTGTCTTCCTGGCATACTTGCTGTGGTGGGTGGGTTCTTCCTCCGGGCTTTTCAACCACACTCCGAAAGAATTACTATCAGAATCAGAGCACCCCCGAAAAAAAACTTATGGAAGAAACACTGCATGTATACCTTTATCCAAACAATATCTTTTTTTTTTTTTTTTTAGCAAAACAGATTTTTGTAACAAAATCGTAAAATTTGCTGTGACCGATCCATTAATCCACACAGTTCCAATCAGATTCTACCAGTTATTTGTGCTTCGGATAGCAAACCCACATAAGTCCTTAATCATGAGTTAGAATGTACAATCGTTGTTTCCGAAAAACAGTGTCTAAATCTATTCGCTTTTAGTATCTCATATTTTGTAATAAGTATTGACATGTGGTGTTTCATTAGAACAAATTTAAGTTTTCTAAAAAAACATTTTCTCAAATATACAGAAATAACAAATACAGTAGGTGTAAATTTAAATAAGATATTATAACAGTACATTAATGTATAATTACTTTATCTTTAACCTCAGCAAAACAGAGAAGGTTCCCTAGTAGCGCAAATACTGAATTAACTTTATTCAATTTAAATTTAACGTTTATTATACTTGTATATTATAGCATTTTACAACGCTCAAAAATGTTAAATCGTTGGTGAATAAATGTTTATTCAACATTTCAGAAACTAGGATTGAGAGCGCTTTCTATATTTTCCATTATAAGTGCTGAACTTCATAAGGGCAGCCCTCATGATGACTGATTTCACCCTCACCGCGTGAGAGTGAAGAAGTGTGAAAATGGATGTAAAGTGAAGACATAAAGAGGGGCAAGAAGGAAAGTTTAGAAGAGAAAATGAGGTAGAGGTAGAACGATTTCAACTACTCAGGGAGCTAATGTGATCACAGTGCAGGGCAATATTCGGATCATCCAGCGGTGTTTTTCGTACTGTCTGACAGTATCGCCGCATTACCAACTGTTTCATGAATAGAGGACTGGTAGCTGATTTCTCAATCCAGCTAATTCACTCATTCATTCTGAAAGAATCCTGTGTTTTTGTCGCTACGAGTCAGTGTGGAAGGTCTGTTTTTTTTAAGTTTACGAGTGGACATTCTTTTCGGTGTTTTGCTTTGTGTGTTTGTGGGGGGGGGGGGGGGTGGGGGATTGGTTGTTTCGTGGCGGGTTGTATGTAAACATGGGAGAGGGAGAAAAGCATCTATTTGTAACATCAGGACCATATATTAAATGCTACTGCATATTCCAGTAAAAAAGTGGACTTGGGATGTTTTGCAATTCAGGTCTTCAATTAAAAACAATGTCCAAGTGAATGAGGAACCGATTCTTCTATCAGTTTCAGAGCAATACATCATAATTAAGTTGCGATTTCCTCAATAGTTACCTAGTGAGTGGACAACCTTATAGAGAAACTTACCCACCCTCAAATGTACCTTCCAATATTTTTTCTGTGATATGAAGAGGGTATAAATCTGTAAAGTGTGCTAGGCTAGGACTATCAAAAAGATTTTAATATGAATTATTAGGCCTTTTATTTTATTATCATGGTGATTTATTTTGTTTTTAAGGAATAGCCTTTTCTTCTTTTTATTTGATTTTCTTGAAGTTAAAACGCTGTTATAAATCTAAAAAGATATATGTAATATTAGAATCTTTGATCATAGTTTTGAGTATGTCTACGTTGGTTCTAATAATTGACAGTATATTACATCAGAACCCTTTTCCTCTTTACGTCTTTATGATGGGTCTTTTGATGGTGTTATTTCATCCTCATGACGAGAGCGAGAAAGATGTTTAGAGAGAGAAAAAAAATATCATATTTTTTTTGGCTGCGATGTTGGTTATTCTAAAGCTTTTTGCTGGTGACGTTGCCTTGGCTCCTCCGGTAACTAACTTCCTGCTTTGCAAAGGATAAAAGGGATAGCAACAAAGAGGACCGCAACGTATTCGGAAAAAGATGTTTTAGAAGAGCACCAAGGCTTGGCAATGGTACAAGGGACTGCATGGGGACGATAGATACAGAGGAAGAAGAAAACCATATGGAAGAGGGGAGTAATACAAATAATAATTTACACTTGTTCTAACGTGTAACCACTTCAGAGGTCATCTAAGGAAGATGTGCTTACATTATAGATGTTATGAAAGCCACTTGCAAGACACAGTACAAAAAATGACCCAAAAAGTACTGCAAATATTTTTGTAGAGCGTTACTTGTCGGTGAAACTAGGAAACGTAACAGTGCAATCGAAGAGTTATAGATTCGGAATAATTGATATCAAGTTTTAACTTGTTCTCTGCAGTCAGTAAATGTTGAGCTACGTTATGATATGAACTATCTTTTTTTATGGTATTGAATTATAACTTTCATGTACAGTATATAAGAACGTCAACACAACTCATTAATAGGATTTAATACCTTTGAGGTCCGTGTTTGTGATTTGTCTCGATTTAGTCAACAACTAATATCTTTATCAAAATATGTCCAAACTAAGAAATAGTTTTATTTTTAGTACTTATAAAGAAAGAGCAATTTATAATCAGTGTTTTTAAAAGAGTAATAAGCCTAATAAAGTATGAATTACGTACTATCTACGTAGGCAAATCACTCTCGCAAAATAGTGACAACAGATTCTTCTTTCTATCTAAATACAAGAGATAGCAATTGAATTATTTCTTAATTTTCACTTTTTCGATAAAGATATTAATTGTTGACTAAATTAAGAAACACAATAAAGATATGTTTTAAATGCTAAGGAAATAAATTTGATAGCTAAAATTAAGAATAACATTGCGCGCTTGCAGTCATATGTTTGCCAGCGAAATTTTGATTATAGCCTGCGGTGGCCTACAAGTGAACCTTTAGAAAAGAAACTGATAACAAGCCGAACACAGAGGATGATGGGAATACATAGAAACATAATGAGATCATAGAAAAAGCAAACAAATTTAAATACTTGATAGTATATGTAACAAGCAAGAACGAAGTCACGGAAGAAATAAAAAGTCGCCTAGGATCTGGCAACGCATGTTTTTGTTCAACGCAGAAGCTCTTAGCGTCTCGATTAATATCAAGAAAATTGAGATTGAAAATATAGTACATAGAACGGTTATTCAACCAGTAATACCTTATGATTGCAAAAGTTAGAAATCAATATAAACAAACCCTTGCTGATGAATATAAATTGAGTTTAAAATAAGGTTTTGAGAGGGATATACGAGCCGGAACGAGACGAGATGACTGGAGAATGGAGGGAACTGTATAATAAAGAAATCCACAGACTGTATCATTCCCCGACATTATAAGAATAATGAAATCACGAAGTCTACAATGGGGAAGTCAAGTAGCTCGGACGGGAAAAAAGCGAAGTTGGTAAGTCGGAGGGAAAGATGTTTAGAAGACCGAAACGTCGTTGAGAAGACGATACGCGGGAGGGTACGCGTACCAACAGTTGGGAATCCATAGTCTATAGTATTATTAAATATATAATCATTTTTAAATTGACTGTACAATATTTTTTTATGCATTAAATTCATATTTATTTCGTGTATATATATTTTTTCAAATATAATGACAGACATGGACAGGTCCGTATGAATGCAAATGACAAGCTCAATAGACGTTTTTCTACATTTTGTGAAAATTATGTCTTTTTTTAACTTTCGTCACTAATCAAAGCAAAAGGATAAAAAAAAAAGTTCTGTATAGAGAAAAAAGGAAAAAAAAGTGTTGGTTCCAGAGCTTGAATTTCAGCTAGTTAGCCAAATTTGCATCTGTTAATTACCCGCACAGCTCTCTCTCTCTCTCTCTCTCTCTCTCTCTCTCTCTCTCTCACACACACACACACACACGCGCCATTTTGCCCCACTCATACCCCCTTTGCTCCCTTCTTCCTTCACCATATCCCTTCGCCGAAACATAAAAACCGCTCAGAGGTCGTTCTCGTTAGTTGAGGGGGATATGTTGTGGTTCCCCACTATGGCAGCTTCAGAGCAGTACAACTTATGATAAAAATATAAGCTCCTGTCATGTTTTGTGAGACAAATTCAAATAATCTTTTCACTTTCATTTTTCATTTTCTTTCGGAAAGTTACCCACAGTTAGGAGGGGTGATGGTGATGCGGGGTATAGAAGATAAAGAAAGAAAAATATAGCATTTAAAAACAAACCCTTTTTTAGACATTCAAAAAAACACAAATTGAGAAGAGAGAATTTTTAATTTTACTTTCTATTTTATTTTTAGTAAACTGATGCTGTCAGAAACGTCAATATTTTGCATCAATATTTTTCTGAAAGCGCTCAGACCGATAAAACGTAAAAAAGGGTTATGTAAATATGTTCGATGGTGCGTCTATTTTCGTGTTCGTTCGTCCATCCTTTTTTGCTTATTAAGAGCCAGTTGCACAAAACATTTTAATTCCGAGCTAATTCATGAGTTAGGTCGACTTTTCAAGCACACGCTAGCCGTGTGCTTCGCTTGCGACTTGCTTCAGTACTCAATTGTTCAAATATTTCCATCGACTGCTTTTAAATCACAAAGTACATGAAAAGCCGGCCTTAGTGTACGAGTCATAGATGAAATATATTATAGATAGAGAATTCCCATTCTTTTCATATCTTTCATTTCCCCTGGTGTCAGTCCATCCGAACTAGGGATGAAGTAGATCTAATACTAGTAAGTTACGCGCAATATCTACGATTTCAATGTATTATGAACCCAACGTGCAGTAAGTATCACATATCCAATTCGCACTCATATTTTTCTTGATTTTTACAAATTAATCGAATGTACGAACGACCACTGCGTGCATTATTGCATTCCTATATCGGTTGGACTAACACCGGGTGGCCACGAAAGAACGAAAATAGTTAGGTAACTGTCTTTAATTCTTTCATCTATAACACATAGATTACCCAATGCGCTGTCATTGACGTCCGTCTTCATAATGGAATATTTGAACTCCGTTGCAGAGCCATCTATCAGCGTTGTGGCGAAGTAAAAGAAAACTGTGTTGTATCGCGTATAAAGAACCGAACCTTACTTTCTAACCTAACCTAACTCTTGATTAGAAATATATTAATATAGATTTGAGCATAAAAAGTGTTTTTGAAAGAAAAAAACTTAACACATCAAGTTCCGAACCCGGATCTGCTACTTCATAAGCCATGTAGCTACGATAACTGCTTGAAAAACATTGGTTTGTGATATTTATTGACGCAGTTCTAGTGCCGTATCACTTGCAAGAGAGTTGCCCGGGCGCATTCGCCCGATATCATTCCAGTCTCAAGATACTGTAAGTCAGGGTTAAAATATTTTTGTGTAACTAATCCTACTGTGTAGTTACGAGCCGATGTGATTATAAGTTATAGTTAGTTACCTTAATTGTTTTGCATTCGCTTTCCAATGGTGTTATTGGAAAGTCCGAACTCAATTTTGCATATTGGAAATTTTGTAATTTCGGAATTTTCCAGAATTCCAACGTTTGAGATTTCCTATATTCTGGAATGTTGCACAATTGCGACAGTTTGGAACCGATATTCCAACTTTCCGAATTTCCGACATTTCGGAATTCAAACTTTCCTGAGACCAGACTTTCGAAAATTCCAACCACGCTTAAAAGAGCACAAGCGATAGACAAATATTGATGTACATTAAAATTCATTTTAAAAAATAATTATGGTTACACTGCCAGGCCCCCTCTGTTGGGGGTGTAACCCTCCCAAATTCTCGAGCGAAACATGCCTACCTATTTTAGGTTTTATTTTCAATACAAAGTTGAAAAAAAATCAAGAGTTTCTTCCAACTCTGGGATGGATTTCATTTTATTTTTAAAATATGAAAGTATCCTACTCTGTGGGGAATCTTTTGTCCTCCCCCCCTGGTAATTCGTCTTAATAAAGTACATTAAATACATCAAAGAGATTCTATGGTATCAACTGTAGTAGGTCCGTTGTAAGAATTAATTAGGATAAAACAATTATTACCCTTTATTTGTTTTTGACGATATGTGTGTGAATTTGTCTAAAGAACATGTGATTATATATTTGCACGTGTCAAGAAACCGCCTTATTAAGTTCTTAAGTGTTGCAAACTCTTATAAGTTTTGTTACAATTTTGTCCATTGTTTACATCAATATTATATACGTACACTTAATAGCTTTAGTTCTTTAATGTACTTTATTAATACTAATTACGTGAAGAATAGTACAAAAACGCCAGCTTCGATATTCAAAATTCTTTAATAATGAAGAATTACCAGTGCAAGTCGAGATAGCGTATTCCTTTGAGAGTTAGAGCTATTGCTATTACGTCACTGCAAACTTAAGTTGTCAAAGAGTTTAGAATACAATTAGCTGTCATGTTGCATTATAAAGTATATTCAGATCAGGGGTCTGTGTTGACCTCCAGCGTTCGTACAGGAATTTTCTAGAAGTCCATATATGGGAAAGTAATTGACATACAGAATTGAACTGCTATACCTGGAACACCAATGACGTTAGACAATACATCTAGGGAGGGGATGGGGGAACAGCAGCTTTAAAATTTCTAATAGTAAGTGGGACAATTTTCATTTAAGTGAAATTTCCATTAAGAGCAGAACCACTTCTAGAGGGAAAAAGAATAACATTTTTCGTTTTAGATTTCTTACCATTTGCCAGTTAAGATACCTAATTTTAATGGAGTCAATGTTACGTCAGCAACTCGGTCCAATGTTTTTTTTCTTATTGTTGTCGTCGATGGATGAAGATGCTTACGTAATATGGGTCCCATTGAAATTAGCTACCTAAACTGCCAAACTGCGTGTTGCACTGCACTACATTCCTCGGTTATACTGTGCCACTTTGTGTAATATTCATTTGCTAATTCTAATATGTTTCTCTCTTATTTTTTATTCCAGGTAAGCTTCCGGTGGTGAGCCTTCTGTTTACTTATAACTTGAAGATAGAAAAGGGTGAGTTTTGGAAAATTATCATAATTATGGGTATCATATTAACACTTATTTGTGGTAAATGTTAAATTTCATGGCTTTATTCCAGATTAGGGTAAGGAATATTTTGTCAATTACACTTTTTTTCTTTCAACTTCATTTCTTTTACTTCTTCGTAACTAACAAGTAATACTATTTCAAGTGGACACTCATATATATAATCGGCATAAAAAGCTCAGTTTGTGTGTCAAGGATTAGGTGCCATTGGCCAGTGCTTGAAGAAAAATTGGCGGGAAAAGTCAGTAATAGCATTGTTTGTATCTTTGACACACAAACTAAGTTTTTAATGTTGATTTTAAATATAACATATCTCTTCTAGATCGGATACACTTGAAATAGCATTACTTGTAAGTGCACAAGAAGCGTTCAAAAATTCTATTATAGAAACAGAAGATAAACTATTCACACTCGTGCATATTACGAGCACTTATGGAGCTTAATGGTAGCCGCAGGAGTCGAAAGGTTTAGGCTAACTCGTCATACGAAATATGTTCGAATCCCGGCTGGACACATAATACGTGTTAGCGAACGTTAGAGATTTAACTACTTACACTATCGGGACTTAGCCAAAGTTATTAAATGGATATTATTTTTCTGAAAAGCAATAATGTTGAAATTGACTTGTGTATAGCATATATTTTGCAATACTGCGAGAACAAAAAGATGTACACTTTTGACTTTATCTGGTGTTTATTAAACACCATCTTAATTATTCCAGCGCTATTGTTGATGTAACAACACAAACATTAATGCTGTTTCGACTTTAACACCACTGGCTTTGTGTTAAAACTTTTGCGCAAGTCTTGTGTTGCATCGTGCGTTGAATTAATACTCAAAAATATGTCATTCTCGAACGACTACCATGAGTCGTGTTGAATTAACACCAATAATTTTTGCCGTGTATCGTAAATAACCCTTATTAGTACCAGTTACGGTAAAAGCTATAAACGTGACATTTGTAAAGCATATAAAAATTTAGTAAGTTCATAGATGTCTCACTTCTTTCTATTAATTAGGGTAGAGTTTTGTGATAAGGTGAAGATAGAACATGGAGATGAAACTTTAGTTTTTCCCAAGTTAATTTCTTCCTTCAATAATCTATCTCGTATTATCGGAGAATAGAAGATAATAACGAAATTGAAGATACTCTCAAGGTTTCTTTTATAATCTTAGCAAAGATTCCAAAGAAAAATATGTGATGATTACTTAAGACAATGCATTCAAAGCTTTGAGACCTATTTGAGGTGGTTGGTTTACAGACATAATACAAAGAATAATGTAATTTAGAAAGTGTAGAACAAAATGATGAAACATAAACCTTTGCGTTTCAACTGAGATTTACACATATTAACGTCACTCAATGGACAGTTTTCTTTTCTCATATGTCAACTAAGCTTACATCGTTTTCTGTGTCGTTCAGCACATAATTTTCTCTGTACATCGCTAAAACCTTGTTACCGAAAGTTCGGAAGTTGGTAGGGTAAAGAGGCAGAAAGGGAGGATTTGTGTAAGGGATGAGCCGAATGTAGGTTACTATATTTCTTTCCTTCCTCTCTTTCCCTTCTGTGTGTTAGTGAGCGTGGCTAAGTAGAGCGGAACAAAAACAGATAGGGGGGGGGGGCAAAATCATTACGCCTCTTCATTAGATGCTAACAACGCTTTCCGTACTATTTAATAGTTGCACTAGCGAATGAAGTGTTGTTTTCTACATAACTGGCTAAATAAAATAAATTTGGCGCCACTATAATGACGTATGACTAAACATTACACTGTGTCCATGGTAACTGCTCTTCCTTCCTTGTAAATGGCCACATAGATGGGATAAAGATCTACCGTTTCCACACCTACCGTGCCTTTCTAACAGGTTTAAATATTACTGTATTAATATCATCTCTATGATAAAATATGAACAGTTGAGAGATTATACTGCACGAGGCTCTTGAGTTACTATGGACATCAAAGATGTTCCTGTACAGTACGCAGATATGCTAAGTATACACTATGTAGGGTAAAGATTCCTAAATTCTTTACATTCGTAATTTCGTGCAAGTTTTGTCGAGTTACAACAATAGCGCAGAATGCAGGTAATGCTTCTGGAGTCACCTAGTGGCGAAAATATTAATCCGACATATCACAAAATTATCATCTTTACCCTATTACAATTTTATTAGTATTCACAATAAAAATGCAATTAAATAGACGTTTTGTTCACATATTAAACTCAGGATTCTTATTCAGACTGCATATTATAAAATACTGCTGTAGCATTTGGAAGTTCACAAGGTTATTACAATTTGATTAATTAATTTCATTATAATAGTTTAACGATGGTTCTAATACGTATTGACCTGAGGTAGATACCTTTCTTATATGCTCGCTTTGAATTTAAAAAAAATAAAATTCCTTCCAGGTTTCTGAGCCGTTGACAACCAACTTTTTATAGTGTGGTGGTTGTACTGGAGGTGTTTCATAAGCTTTCAGAAAGTTTATTGGCGAAACGTTTATAAGCTTGTTATGGGTACTGTAACAGAGGTTTTGAGGTTTTACGAGATTTTACTGTTCCAGGTGTTTTTATGTTTTGTTATTATGTTTTCATGATTGAGCACATAACGTAATAAGTACAAACTACTGTAAATAATAACGCTATGAAATATTACTTACGACCAGCAAGAAAGTTTGTGTTAGATTAGGTTGTAACTACGTTTGTGCAGTCCAACCATCAATTGTAAACAAAAGAGGATTATGTAAACAATCTATACGTATGTTTACTGCAAAAGTTGGCAGAGTAATTTGTAAGCTAAGGTTGAACTGATTGCGGGATAATATTGTATGAAAACTTATTTGTTAAGTTGATTTAAACAAAGGTGATATTATTTTACTAATTCCCTTGAGTCATAACAGAAATACGCGAATAGTGTCTGCCACAATCAACGTAATATTTTGTATTAGGGCAAGATGGATTTACGACTAGCGGATTCAAGAGGGCAAGTTTGTAACATATGAGATGTACTTTGGAATAACTGATTAAATCTTATCGTTCTTAATAAATAGCTTTAAAGCTTAAACCAATTTTTATTTTACCTGTATTGGTAATGCCTGAGTATTTACATTACTTAATTATATTCAGGTGTCACCCTACTGATGTGTAGCGGATAAATCCTCAGTTGGGGTATACAGAAACATAAGTGGATTCACTGCAAAATACATCAAGGTGTATTTTTTAAAAAGTGATCTCATTGCTATGATCTTTTCACAGCTTATTTTAAGCTCGTAGCCCGATTTGTTGAGGAAGGCTAATCTTATCGATGCATGTGAAGAGGATCTACTCGCTGCAGTGAAAGTAGGGTCTCTTTTCAAGCTTTGGGGAAAGGTTTATTGGTTTCCATGGTGACAGTACTTTAAGTAAGAATGGTTGCACCTATTCGCTTCAAGATTGGTACTCTAATAGAATGGACAACCCTCATGTGATTCACACCAAAACATTCAGCTTATTACTGTTGCCATGGTGACCAGATTCATTTTTAAAACATACATTAGCGCCTCATGTGACAACAGTTATATCAATTTGATTCAAGCTTGTGATAATGATACAGGGTTCAACCCTTAAAATATATACCACATTAGAATATTAAAGCCCTTACAGTTTCCATGGTAACGAAACGGAATTATTAAACACATATTAAAGCATTACATAGGAATGATTAAACAGATTGCAGCCAAGCTTTAAGCAAAATGTATATTAAAGTATTTCTACGTTTTCCCATTGTAACGGTACTCAAATATTAAATACGTATTCGAACATGACGAAGGAACTATTAAACCTATTTCAAGCAAATATCACTTAATGGTCTGGGAAAATATTCGTAAGGTTTCGACCATAGTAGAACATTTGCCGTTTCCATCGTTACGAAACTCAAATATTAAACATATTTTAGCATGACAAAGGAACGATTGATTCTACTCCAACCTAATTTGACACGTTAATGCAGGGAAATACCGTTAAGGCATCAATCACACTGGATTGTTAAACATGTTCCAATTTCATGATAACGTGACTTAATTTATAAAATGTTAGATTTACATTGAATAGTTTTATAGGGATCGCAAAAGATGCATGAATTTTATTCTAGTTACTTTAACAAACTTTACTATGTGAACTGTTCACATAATAATCTTTGTCTAATCATGAGCGAAATACTTTCTAAATTATATTTACCTTTAAACTTAATTCGATCCGTCTTTACCACAATTCTGTTAAGTTTCTGAAAATCTAGAAACACACGTGCTCCAAGAAGGACTCGAACCCAGAACCTTCAGAACGCTGGCGTAAGGCGTTAGAATCCAATAAACACCACAGTCGCTAATTATATTTCGGGTATATATTCGTGCTCGAGAAACAAATTCTGGCGGAAGACTTTATTTTGGAGGTTCTATTTTCTCTCTCTCTCTCTCTCTGGGTTAATGCACTCATTCCATCTCCCCTCTGTAATATACTTTCTCACATTCCTTTCTCTTCCACTTTATCCTGCTCTACTTCTTCATACATTTTTTTCTTTTCTTCTTCTCCGATGTTAGAGTCTCCATTCCCCTCTAATACCTTTACTTTCTCTCTCTCCCTCTCTCTACCATTCTCTCTATTTTTGCTCTAAAAATATATCTCATCGATGACACAATGGGCGTTCACTGGCCTGAGAAACTATCACTTTATTGCGTTTCCGGCGAAATTGTTCTCTCTCCTCTCTCTCTGCGATATCGTTCCGTTTCTTCTTTTTTCTTCCTCTTTCTCCCTTGTTGGATTTTTAGGATGTTGGGGGAAAGAACTATACGAAGAGGAGAAAATGCCAAGCCAGGCAGAAAAGAATATTACTTAGCTGAGTGGGCTATATATATAATACACTATAAATTAACCCGATTTTTTAACAAAAATAGGGGTTCAAAGTATTGATTTCTTTTTGTTAAAGGAATTAGAGAATTTCCTTTGGTTAATAAAAATAGTACACTGTGCAGAAAGTAAGAAGTAATAAGCTTATTTTATAATAACATGATCATGTTTACAAATATCCTCCTGGTATATTGCTGCTCGATCATTTATTGTATCACACTATTTCTATATATGGTGAGAAACGTGAGGAATTTAGTTTATTGTTTGTTGCTCAGTTAATTATGGGTAATTTAGACATTCAGTAAGAAAAGGAGCCATGCCACAAAGCCACTAAAACCGTGATTACTATTTACTTTCATTTACCTGACCTCTGGCTGCAATTTGATTATCACTATTTGTTGTCCGATGGGCTCAGGAGCCTCCACGACCCATCTGAGAACAAATAGTGATAGTCCAATTGCAGCCAGAGGTCAGGCGAATGAACGTAAATAGTAATCACGACTTTAGTGGTTTTGTGGCTTAGCTCTCTCACTGAATGCCTCAATTATCAAATGCTTTATTACAGAGGCAAGTCACTTTCAGTGTTTTTTATTTTCACAAGTTGTTCTGATGGACGTAGGACAGAACTTGTACTTTCAACAAAATGAATACTTACTTCTGTAGAAGTATGGGGTCTACAAGAAACTGATCTATATAGAATGGATTGAATATGGATGCCACACATTTTGATCTAGAAGCCATTGTGGAGTAAGTACAGGAAACAGAAGACCAAAAATTTGCACATACTGAATATTCTTGCTGATATTGGCTGAAGTACATGAAGCTTCTTTAAGTCAGCTTTCCAAGGGCGTCCGTGCAACGTCCATGTTTCTGAACTTATAACGCGAGCCCGCGCTTTTTGGACAAGCATTGTCTTTCCGCACTTCAGCGCATGCGCCTTCACGTCGGATAACTAATCGATTATTGTTCCTTGTAGATGAAGGGTAGCGCTTGTCAACAATGTGTTTCTTTCTAATGGCATTGCTTTGTAGAATTTGTTGTAGCACAGGAAAACTTATATATTGAACGACCCTACACTGCAAAAAATAGCTGTGTTAATTCAACACAATGCGGTGTCCCAGCGTGACTACCACTTTTGTGTGTTAAATCAACACAACACACGGTGTTGATTTCTGGACTGTGAAAAAAGATAGTTATGGCTGCAGTAAGATTTGAACATGGGTTGCTCATTTAGAAGTCGAGCATTTTACCGACTTGGCTAAACCGTTAGACAGAAAATGCACTAGATGCAAGCGATATTTAGTTAACAACATTTGAATTAAACGACTACACTATAGATTTAAAGTGTATGCGATCAAATATATGTTGCTGAACTCCCGAAACAAAAGAAGTTACTTGCACGACTTATCCCATGGTTTAATCACTTCCTATTTGTCAATTGAGAACCAGAATTCCCATTCATTGAGAATATTCTATTTCTATGAAAGCAAGCAAGATGGCGACAGCCGAACACTTGAACAGCATTACTGCTTTGTTATCGTAACAACATGTCAAATGCTTCGCTTGCTTTCATATAAATGGAACATATTCTCAATAAATGGGGATTGTGATCCCTAATTGTCCAATGGGAATGTGATTAAATCATGGCATATGTCGTAAGAGTAACTTTGTTTGTGTTTGGGGTTCAGCAACATTTTTTTTATCCTTTATATTGTTTCAATCTAGTGCTCTTTACGTCTGGCGATTTAGCCAAGATGGCAAAACGCTCGATTTCTAATTGAGTAACGCATGTTCAAATCTCACTACAGCCATAACATTTTTTTCTCCGAGTACCGAAATCAACACGATGTGTTGTGTTGATTTAACACAGAAAAGTGGTAGTCACGCTGGGACACCGCATTGTGTTGAATTAACACCGCTATTTTTTACTGTGTAGTATTTACTGGCTTGAAGAAATTATTTTTACTCCCAAAAAGATATGTTTTTCAAAAAGACTTGCTTTGTCTCCACGTGATAGATTACACGCCATTCACTACAGCCCTTTATAGAGCATACTGACTACTTCTTTCAAACCACACAAGTTTTCCAGCCAGGATCATACCTATGGAATTACTCTACTGGAGGCATTTTCCCCTCAATCCATTCTACAAGAAACTGATATGTATTACTGAAAATCTCGACAAATCATTCACATGAGAGTATCCTGTAAGAAATGAAGTACTGATTACTAAAATCGTTTAATCGTACACTCTCAAATTTATGTGAAATTGTTTTCAAACATTGTGTTTAAAACATGTTCAAACAATGTTAAAAATTGAAAAACATGTACAAGAAGCGATGCAAGGAGAATCACTTTTTCTAAAGTGTTCAATAATTTCTAATTACATGTGACGTCATATTGCACACTTGAATTTTGTAATTTAAACTATGCTTTACTAGTTGTACGTCTATCTGAGATCTTTCAAGGCATTTTGTTTTTATTAATTAATTTTCTTGTAGTGCCGGCTGAGTTTACGGTCAAGTGGGAACTCGTACCCCCTACTCCTATGAATTTCAATTGTGTTCTCTAAAATGCTTTTTTTTTAAAAAAAAAATAATGAATACCAAAATGTTGTTAAATTCCGTCCCTTTGTTTTTGAAGGTATTGTGTAGCTCCGTTTATCATGGCCTGCTATACCACCTGACACAAATAATATGAAATTGCCCTTGAATCTTTAGCGCTATAAAACAACTTAGTTTCGCAAAGGTTTGAGTGTCTGTTGGTACCCTATAACTTACGCACATTCCGTTAGTGTTCAGTTGCGCGTGTAAAAATCATTCAGAAGTACAGTTGTCAGTCATGCAACATGCAAAGAATGTAATTAGGAAAAGAAGAGGGCTTGTTTCTGCTAGGGATGTTTAGAATGAGCAAATAAAATCCATGCAAAATATATTTTTACGTTTCATCTAAATTTATATGCTGATCAATTATTTCTATACGTGTGCATATTTAGATAATCACTAGCTGATTGACCCGTCCGTTGGTGCGGGATTAATAAAATATATTGGCAACAGTCATCGTGATTATCACCAATCAGCTTTGTTAAGGGTATATTACTTAAGATAGCCGTTGATAATGAATTGATAGTCATGCCAAATGTGACCCCTTGGAGGTAGTCAACCCGTCGAACAACATTGTAGTGTGGGTTGCCGCGTTCTTTGCTTTTAAATTATCCATTGTTGTTACCACCGCCATTGGAATTCAATGGACAATCAGATGTTGGATTATCTCTGAAGAGAATACTTTTAAAATCAAAGTGATATAACTGCCCAGTCCGGCCCACTCTCTCATCATGTGCAAAAAATCGTTCCAATCGGCCAAGCACTTTTTGCATGATGCTCACGCACACATAGTCACTTTCAATTTTAGACAGCGTAGTTTATGAAATCCGTAACAGAGCCTTAACTCAGCTCCTAGTGGCCTCTGATAGAAGAAATTCCCGCCAGAGTGGAAAACATGTGACATCACAAAGTACACACAGCCATCTCGGGAAATAATTAAGTTTCAATACTTCGCATTCTAATAGGGGTATCGTGGTGGAGTAAAAAAAATTGTAGTTTAGGTAGTAAAACCATACATGCTTAAGGAAATGTAAGGCATCTTGGGAGGTAAAGAGCACCCGTGCCCTTCCCTGAAAATAACTCATATTAAAATTAACTTGTGTCTGCGACGAGATTTTTACTTCCAGAAAAATATTTTTTTCGAACTATAAACGTCAACTAGCTCAGCTCAGTTTTTGTAGGCATCGCCAAAGATGAATAAGTCGTGGTTCTTCTTCTTCTTCGTCTTCTTCTTTTTCTCCTTCTTCTTCTTCTCCTCCTCCTCCTTCTTCTTATTGTTTTGTCATAAGCATATTTTTTTCTAGCAAGAATAAAAATAGACGTAGCTGTAGCCCAAATTTTGGAAAATCAGAATGAATACTTTAGATCAGACTCTGTTCCGGTTTGAGGAAATTAAAGTATGTTTCCTTTAAACCAGAAATTGAAACGGTCTGGATTATCTTACATTTTTTACAAAATTCCTGAACTTTTCAAGAGCCTACATAATGCTATTAATCTTAAATAATATTAGGTTCAATAATTTTCAGCATCCTTTCTTTAAAAGTATGAAACCGTTGAAAAAAAATACCCTGTATATTTGAAACAATAGTAGACAGAAATTTCGCTTTTCGTAAGCTGTTGTAATTTTGTTTTTCTTTTCGACATTCGCGCGTACATCTCAGATTAGAGGTCGTGACTTGGGTCTTTCATTCTTACTGACTTGAAGTCTAAAGCCGAGAAAATGGTCCACAGTGGAAGGCTGAGAAGAAGGAATAAGCCAAGAAGGAGCAAGAAGAAGAGAAGAAAGTAGAGAAAGAACGGAGAAAGTGGTTAAAACAAGGCAACAGGCGTCACCATCTTCTGGCAAGAATCCCACCGCCTCAAACCCCAAAACTTCTTTCTTCCCTACTAAAGTTGTACACACACACATCTATATATATATATATATAGATATATATATATATATATATAT
>JAGDQP010020625.1:0-32992 GCA_022664845.1 Lepisma saccharinum | reverse complement strand
CTGCTTTGTGTCACAGACCTAATGTTACATGCGTCACAGATCTAATTTATAGTTTGTTCGACTATTAATACGCTTGAAACAAAGACATTTCGTAATACATAATAGTACACAACAAAAGCAGTCGTTCTTGTAATGTCATGAATAAAGAACGAAAACTCTCTCCTTAATGACTTTCTTAACAGAATGTATGGAAGAGTAGGTGGAAGAGTAGGAAGACCATGGAACTTACTTCAACACGATATCAGAAATATCAGATGAAAGCAATGGCGAGCGAATAATATTCAGTGGCATTACAACGTACTATATTAATTTTTCCCACGTAGGTGAAATTATTCCCGCCCTTAAGAAAACCTTATTTTACAACTTTTCTCTTCAAGTGTCCCTTACTGGTGCGTTTACATTACTAAGTATCGCAAAATTCGATATGGTTGGTGTCAAAACATTTTTACGTTGATTTGACTTAGAGTGACACGTGTTTTATTCAATAACGTATTGGGAGAAATCGTATTACATTCTACCAGGACATGTTTTCAAAAATTATGTGTAATATCTAACTTGAAAATGTAAAACATCCTTGTAAATAAAATGTGTAGTGGTTTATACGACTACGAGTTATGTATTATTCATTAATTTTCAGTTACAAACTCTCTAACACAGATACAGGAATAATTGAGGACATGGCCATAAGAAGGGCACATAGACAATGCTAAAGCATAGGGCTATGTGCCCTTTTTCCGGCCATGTCCTCAATTTCTCTATGAAGGTTCGTCAACCAATGTTTGAAAAAAGTATATTGTTTCTGAATATAAAGTATTAATAAGAAGCAACATTTTTAATGTTTACCAGCAGCTTTATTATGACCTTGAGGCTTCTCGTTTCATTGATTAGTTTGTAGTCTGAAATGTATAGTGTTTGTGTATGTTTCCATTTATTTGTGCTACTGAAATGTAGCAAAAATTACATAGTCTGAAAAATTTAGCTTCCTGCATATTGCATATAGTTTACAGGTCTTTTACTTACATGTAAATATAAATGTGTATTTACTTACGCTTCATTTTTCTGTGATGTTCATTCCAACATTTCATTAGTAACGTCTGTTTCCTCAAAACTAAGATAGTTTTCTTTGGTTTTCTGTTACCGGTACCAATAAAGTAATAAGATTTTTATGCATTAAAGATTCAAGATAGAAGTGAGCAGATTTGCGTTTACCTATTCAATGTAAATTAGCATAATGTAACGTAATAAACATTATAATTTTAATATTATTGCTATTTTTTAAAAAATAATTACTTTTACGTTGAGATCCTTCAGTCAGTTTCTGAGGTTCTAAGGCACCCTTATAACTGTTTTCTTATATTGTAAATGCATCTTCCGATTAAACTTTTTCATTCCTGTAATAAGTTATGGATTCTGCGCTCATTCTCGGGCGGTTGCGGTTCTTGAAATATTTTAAATTAACGTCTCCTTGAATGATACCTCAGCTTACCAAATCGCAGTTTGTCAAGACAAATAAGTTATAAATTGTTTCACTTATTTGCCTTATTTCAATATTCGCATGTCTTATGTAAGTGCTCTGTGGAGAGCAGTTACGTTCCTGAATATACTTACATATGACACTAATTTATACACCGAAAAATGCTGGGCGGCGCTGGTTCAATAGTTAGAGCGCTCATCTCTGACGCTTGGGGTCGTCGGTTCAAACCCTGCATGTGCATTTGGGTTTTGTGGTGGACAAACACCGTGTGCGTAGGTTTTCTCGGGGTTCTCCCGTTTCCTCTCACTTTCTTCATTCCACCGGCCTGAGCCAAAGTTGTCTAAAGGCATTAAAAATTTAATTCAACCGAAAAGTGTTAAGGAACTCCATAACAATTTTACTTACGTTAAATAATGTTGAAAGTTTTATTTATTGTTCACCTGAATTTAAAAAAAAAAAACTCGGTTGATATTTTGAAACAGTTGAATGATGAACAATATTTGAATATATTTTTAACTGCAAAATATGTTGAGTTTCGCAAAAGTTTGGAACTCTACGAACGAGAAATTGAAAATCCTTTGCTATTCCCGCATAAATATATGTACATGAGAGCTACAAGCGGGTACGTAACGAATCCTTGTTAAAAAAAAAAAACTTCCTTGCGTATGGTAACTAAATGGACTTACTTATTTACATTATTAACATGTTTACAACAAGAATCGAACAACTCTTATTTGAGTCCTTCCGAATGCTGAGAAGTTGCTAGTACTTCTTAATCCCATCGGGGAAACAAATTTCGTTATCGCGTAAGCTTCATTGTGTTACTCTGGTTGTAATTAGCACAGAACAATAAATTAGGGCTCTACTTTTGTGTGTGTGTGTGGAGGGGAATAGAAAGACCAAGCGCCAAAATTATCTCGTCCGAAAGGGTTAATAAGGAACTTGTACTCAAAAGAGTACAAGGCTGGGCTCTATATTTTAAGAAATGCAGATCACGACATGGGACCACATTCAGGTTCACTTTATGGTTCGCAAAATATGTAAAACTGAATTCAAAATTTTAAGGTCTTTAGGTAACTTTGGGCAAGGCCGTCAAAATATGTGAAATTTACAGGTGAGATGTAACATTTCCGATGTGTGAAGAAGTGTTGAAATGCAAGATATAACCAATTTTCGAGTCATAGAGGTGTGAAATGAGAGTGACGACTACTTCTTGTGCGTTGAGGGCAAGCACATGCAGTATGTTCTAAACGCGATGTACATCACGTATAATGAAATAATAATACCCGACTTGACTTTAACAAACCCCTTTTCAATCGCCTGAGGTTCTTTCCGTGATTTTGTCGAAAATCACATATCATTCATAACACAAAGTGCGCCATAAATATTCCTTCGCAGACGCCATGTTTATTATGTGTTGATCAACTCGAGTGTGTATTTAACGAAATGATAATGACACCGTTTCTCTCAACACTTTTTGGACTGCTGCTCATTGGTAGGTGTTTATAGAGTTGCCTGAGTTAATTATTCGCAAGGAACTATATATGTGCTTCAGTAGCTGACGGAAGCTGCGGGCCATAAAGTAAAGTTTATCCCCACATTCTTACTGACGACACCGAGAAGACCACATTTAAGTGGCCAACGTGGCTGTAATTGACAAAAACTATCACACGTAATTATCCAATATGGTCTGAGAGATAGAATTGTACATATCAAATTATTATTTATGGTGCGAGAACATAATTATTGTTAATTACAGTCATGTTGGCGCGCAGATGTGATCATTTCCGTGCCGGCCAGTAAGAACATTTAGCCATGCTTGTCTTGATAAGCACGTGGTAGGCGTAACCTTGTTTCTCGGTTACTGCAACTACCATGAACATAGTTGCAATAACCCTTCCAAGGTTACATCTACCAAGTAGGATCAAGAAAATAGGTTAAATCAACCTATTTACTTATTTGCAGTAAATGATTAGCACAGTTAAAGTAACTTAGAAACTCGGTTGGCTTAACCCAGTAAGTTAATCGCTGCAACTGATTGCTAGGTTAAACTAACCGAATGCAGTTAGTTATCATAACCCTTCAAAACAACCTATCCGCAGGGTTAAATCAACCCACTGGATTTAACCTTTTCAGTTGGGTTGCCGTAACCTTGCACTTATTAAGCTCTATATTTACCAACTCACTCGGTTAGATCAACCTTTTTTTGGGTTACTAGTAACCTTTTATTTCTTTCCGTGTAGGAGACTGGAAGCAACAAGCAGAAATCCCTACATTCAGGGTACAATATTTTACAATAAGTTACCTGCGTCAATAAAGAAATTAGAAGGTAAACAGTTTAGCAATACCCAAAAAAGCTTCTGGTACAAAAGTGCCCATATGACCTCAATCTCGATTTCACGAGTTAGAATATTGAATGTGTAGATTAATATATATATAATGCCTATGTAGACTATAGAATCAATTGACCATGTTCATGCATTTCTAATGTTACGAACAATAAAGAATTTTAATTTTAATATACTTTGTGTTAACTTCTTAAATTCCTTCACTAAATAATACTTCATAACATTTGTCTACAGTCAAACCAGTAAATTCATTGGTTTTAATTTGAAATATCATAAAGAATTTTATAATCGATTTTTGTAAGTACCTCTTTCTTTTGTAATCTAGAATTAGAATATTTTGTTCACTTTGTCATCATGATAAGGTATATTATTTACTTCGATATTTCCATCTAATCAATTTATAAGGACATGACCTAGGAGCGTTTCAGGACCCTCAGTAATTCTAGTAGGATATTATACATTTGCTTGCAATAGCCCATTAGAACTTGAAAATGTATTATATAATAGAGTTCTTGACGTCCCGTCTGGATCGGAATTAGGGATATGTTTCAAGGCCGAGCCCTGCTGCACCGGCAATCCTAAATGACATGCTTTTATATTACCCTTTGTCACACCACGCCAAAGGCATTGTTAGTACCACAAATTAATACCAGGGTCCCTATATTCTCTTTCCTTTTCATGAAGCAGTAAAAATTAAGGCTGTTTTTATGCTAAAGTTCATAAATGGTAACAAAACCTGCAATAAACTACTGAGATTTCCATCCTAATTATTCCATTCATTTGCACAACAGTGGAAATCTTTGAGCAGCTCCTGTCTGCAAGATCTGTTTTAAGCTTGTGATGTTCCGCCATTGGACGACAAACATGAAATGGAAGATGAAGAAAAAAGTAGGCCTACATGTGCTGTAGATAAAAGTGAATATTGCAAAGAGTGCATCTACTGTGTATTTCTGGTTTAAATAAATTTCGACTGTACGAAACGGGATTTGATCAGTTATACTTTGTGTATAAATACTTATTGACACTCCCCGTAACTCAAGTGTGCTGCGAAAGGGCTTTTTCAAAACTCAAGATTATCAAGAATTGCCTTCGAAATCTTCTTTTTCAAACGTCATTTAGCGTTTTTACTCTTAGTGAACTATGAAAGAGAACCTGTAAAGGTACTCGAATACCTATGTACAATGAGCAAAGATATTGAGACGTTTTTAAATCCATATACTTTAGTCGTAATAAATTTTATGTATTGTACTTCTGTATTTCTGTCACATTAGTAATAAATAATATGTTTCCAGAGTGGTGAAATGTTGAGTTTATTTACTCTGGGAGTCTGGGCTTTGGTTCATCAGTTCACTAACTTCCTTTAAGTATTGTGAAGAGAAATATGTGCATTTAACTAATCCAAGAGTATGACTTGCTAGTTCTTTAATACTGGTGATAATAAGAAGGCCCCCGCCCTCTCCCTTGCGGATTTTTCGGTCTTTGAAGTGAGAGCGAGTCTGCAACGTTACAAAAATTGGTCAGTCATAAGCTCATAGCTCATATTTTTCGTAACGATAAAATGATTTTTCATTGTCATTTTCATTCAAAATTTCAAATCGTCAAGAACTGAACAAGTGAGACTATAATAGTCTTTTCTTTACTTGCAAATTATTCATGAAATTCCCATGGCTGTAGTCTACCTGAGTACCTGACATAGACCCAACTAATCAAAAATGAAAGAAGCACCTATACTTTACATCTCGCAAAAACGCCGTGGGGCCCCTCGGGAAAATTTCCCCCTAAACTTTTTTGGAGCCAGTACGCCCCTGCTGTTAATTCAATATAAATAAACTTCCCATTCGAACAGCTTATCGCCACGTTTGATCTCAACATAGTTTGCCATGTCTGTAACTCACCTTTCACAAAATACTAAATTATCTTGAAATTGTATGTCTACAATATTCAACTGCACGAAAAGGATGGCCATACCTGATTGAATAGCTGACATTTACAAAATACGCGTAAATTTAAAGAATTTGTTTCTTCTCTAGACTTCTTCTCGCTTCAACCAAGCAATCAAGACACTTGATTAATATTAAAAATACAATTTCAAAGGAACCAAATTAATAATATGTGGAGTAAAAATGAGAAATGCGGTGATTGCAAAATGGCCTGTTGAAATAAATCTAAAGAATGTAGATTCTGTATGGTCTTTGCATGCAATGTGTGAATTCTCAAGAAAAGATCCCACAGCTCGAAAATTTTCCTTCATCATGACAGTAGGCGAAACAAGAATACGCAAATAGGAGTTACTGTTTTGCCTAAACATTTTGATAACCCACGAATTGTGATAAATATTGCTCGCAGCACAATAGGTGAAATAGGAGGGCACGAACTAAAATATCGGTCTTATGTGTTCTTCCCAGTAAAACTTTAATTTTCTAAAATTACGTATTTCTTATTCATTATCATAAATAATGCAGACATTTTAACAACTCTGACTAAGATAAGAACACATATAAGATTCAAATAGATAGGAAAAAACACTTTCTTCAAAGTTTATTCTTGCTTGTTGAACATCATTTTCCGCGCTATTTATGAAGCGCTGTAAATAACCTAAATAAAAATGTTTCATAAGAATTAAATGAACTGCATTTGTGTGCCATCTTTTGGCACACACGTTAACTACTTGGAATCATATGATTTTAAACTAACATCACTGGTTTACGTATACTATTACATAAAAAAAAACATAAAATGTATTTCTTCTACACAATTTATGAACTGGAATCGATGCCATCTTTTGGTGTAGATGTTAACTACCTTGACACATACAATTCGCTCACAGAAGCACTCTTTAAGTATTTCTTTGGCAAGAAACTGTATAGTTTTTGTTTTAACGATAACATCGAAAACTTGAGAAAGACAAAGTAAAGTATATAGAGATACTTAAATAGATTATAGAAGTCGTTTATTGGTGTTTTAAATCGCGAAATAACGCTAATTTGGATTATTTTTCAAAATAACACCGAAATGCACTGCATAAAGTGATAAATTCGTGAAATCATAATATTGGTCTGTAATAATAATAATCCAGGAAATAAAGGTTTGATGTCGGGAATAATTAGGAAAAAGCTGAATTTTCATCATTACAGTTGTTACATCATTACTAGAGGTGCGTTTTCTCAAAGTCCCCCCCCCCCCCCCCCTGCTCCCCCCCCCCCCCCCCCCCCCCGAACTACAGATTTACAGACTTTCAGAAATTGTATTATATCTCCGTAGCCAATATACATAACGGCATGATTCTTTTTTTCTTTTTGTTATAATTTCTAGATTACAGGCTACAAAAATGTTTACCATGCGTTGTGTGCTATCTCTAGTAGTTTGCCGTAATTTAGATCAAAAGCGCAAAATAACGATATTTTGCTTTCAATATTTACACTTTTTACGGCGTAGCTTGTTTAAAACTCACAATATCAAAAATGTTTGAAGTAAAATTTATTGCCTGTTTCATAAGATTTAAAATGATGTATATACCAATATGGTCGAACAATTACTGTTAGCTTGTGAGATAGCAATGACGCGAACAATGCTTTATCTTCGCTCCATCACCCTTTCCACATTAGGCAGTTGTGAACTATCGACAATTATAACAATTTGTCTTTGCTGTGTAGTGGCAAGTAAAATAGGCGATGCATTCGTAGCGTATTTTGACGGTCTTCTCATGTGGTATATCACGTACCCAGATAGCATGCCAACTTGCAACAAGGTCAAGTCACATCACAAAAGTAGTGAAAAAAAGAAGAAAAAGGAAGGAGGTACTTCAATTGTTAGCTACTTTCTGTGCTCAGCAAGAGAAAGTAGAACCTCATAATGAGTACTGGGTGGAAAGCACTTTCTTGTGGAGGGTATATTCTTCATGGCCGCCATCTTGAAGTCCGCCATATTGAATCTCCATTCATTTTGTTAAATGGGAAGGGGTCATGTAATATGTCATTCTGCGTTATAATTTTACGATAAATACATTTCTGAAGTCAGTTTTGTCGTAAATGTAATATTGTGAGATATAAGAGTATGTAACAATAGCTTGAGGTAATGATACAATAGCCTAAAAACACGCATTTTTTCTCGACTGAAGTGAAACCTAAATGCACACAAATTGTTACTGAGTGTAGTGCCCTATTGATATGGATTTATATGCATTTGGGTTTCATTTCCGTCGTTATATCAAGGCAAAATGGTTGTTTTCAGGCTATTGAATCATTACCCCATGCCACCGTCACATACCCTTAATCCCTTATATCTCACAATATTACATTTACGACAAAACTGACTTCAAAAATGTATTTATCGTAAAATTCTAGGCCAGAATGACACATCCCACATAGCAAAATGACGTCCCAGGGATATCTAACGGATCTCCTGGCAGGATATCGGGACGTCCCTAGGACGTCCTGTTTAAGTCCCGTTTAATCCGTATAACTATACGAAGGCATATCCTTCGTATAGTTATAATTAATTAAATAATAATAATAGTAAGATCGATTTAATTTATAGACATTCCAGGTAGGTAATCCCGCACGGCTTTCCGGGGGACATCCATACGGGATGAACTGTTTGTATTGCCCACAGAGTTATCCCACGGACGTCCTTAGGACATCGCTATGGGAGCAGGACCATTCTGACGGTAATGAGATCTAAATGGGACGTGCCAGGAACGTAATCTGCTATGTGGGATTACATGACCCCTTCCCATTTAAGAAAATCAATCGAGATTCAATATGGCGGACTACAAGAAAGCGCCTTCCACCGAGTACCCATTACTGCGTATTTTCTTTCCATTTCTTTCAGCAATCTAAAAATATAATGCTATTTCAACACTTTTATATCACTCTCCAGAGACAAGAATCTGACTATTGTATCATCAATTTATCTTTAACTACTGACCAATGGCGCCTAATATTTTACACAAACTCAGTTTATAAGCTGATTTTGAATGTGCATATCTCTTCTAGATCTGAGTGTCCACTTGAAATAGTGCTACTTGTTAGAACCTTAGAAATTACGTCTATCTTACCAGAAGGAATACAATCGAAGGAATTTTACATAGAATGATCAAAGCTATAATCAGATTGGTACAGAACTGAGTTAATTAATTCTTAACTTTTAACCAAGTAGAATCAACAACAAATAACTACATATTAAAAGTGCAGCATCTTGAAAGTTTTGTGTCAACTTTTTTACAAGAGTACAATGATCACAAATGTCAGATATCTCTTCCCTCCTATTTTAATTAATTTTGTTAGCCAGTTGTAAAAGCATTGTATTACACTTTATAGAAGGCATTTTTATGTACGGTATTCTCTGTATATTAACTACATGGAACTCAGTGATGTATAGGCAATGACGCTGTTAAAGCACTTTAATAAAGATTATGACGATGATTAATAATAATAATAATAATAATAATAATGTTGTAGTAGTAGCAATTTAATAGTAGTAAAATTAGGCGTGGGAATTTTCTTGCGAAAGGGTAATTTCTGATGCTTCAGTAGGTAAATTCGTCGCTGACCATCTGGCAACACGGTTCCCATATAAATATTGATAACTTTGCACATTGAAAAAAGAATATGGTAATCATTTCAATAATTTATGTTATTGCAAATAGGTGTTTGATATTTAAATGTATTGTGCAAAAATATATATTAATAATTTCATCAAGTAATGAAGTGTATTTGCTTTCTTTTTCTTGTTTTTCCCTTTCAAACTTCCAAGTGAGAGGTTCTTTTGATTGAGGTTTAATCTAACAGATTCGTAAATTTATGAAATCACTAGTTTAATCCTGTATTAAACGAGGATATATATTGGGTCATAGATAACAATACCCATCCCTTCCAGTCCACTACTTTTTCGCTACCTGGTGTCAGTCCAGCCGAACTAGAAATAATTAAAGCTAGTATGCAAAGATTGATTCTGCATTCGATTCAAAAAACGAAATAAGCACGGAATGAGAGCTATGTATCTGATATTTTACTTTGCTGGAACGCAGTAATTAAAAGTGTAGATATTGCACATGGGTTAATAACATTACTTCATTCCTAGTTCGACTGGATTAACACCAGGTGGCATGGAGAAAGGAAAGAAGGATAATTCGATAACATAATTATTTTTTCTATGACTTCTAAATTTAATCGCGGATCAAGTAAACTGAGGATTAAAGTTATTTGAGCAATTGCTTTTAGTAAGATACACACTACTATCCCATGACTTTCAGAAGACACAGAAAACAATAATCATTAATTGCCTTCGTCGTTAATGTTTCATGCGCATAGACTACTGCAGACAATCCTTCATAAAGATTTATTTTGTAATCCCCAGTGAATTCCTTCAACATATGTTTCCAGCGTCGCTAACTCCTTTGAAAATCTCTAAAATAAAGATTTAATGTTAAATATATCTTACCTAGCGCAACAAAAAAACAGTATGAAAGCTCTAATGTTGACACAACAGTTTATACCTAAAGCCAACTCAGCTGTTTTTATTTTATTTTCATTTATGCTTATTTATTTTATCAATGTTCCTTTTAACTTAATTTTTGTGTACAGAATACACGTTTATGGCCAAAGTCGGTCCCATGTACGAGAGATGATGTCTCTCAGCGAGCACTCTTCTGAGATGAAGGGTGGGAAACATATCGGCCAAGAATACTCTAGGTATCATCTAGGCATTTGGCTAGTTCAACTGAAGAAAACAATGGAAACCCTCAGCCAAGAATAACGGCGTGAGTGCGACTCAAACCCGTGCTTCTTGCCCAATACCAAGTATGACACCGTAACTCCTGGACTACGAAGGCTGGGTCATTTAGGATGTTTTAGAATCAATAGCAATAGAATAACTGAGGAGAAAATATGTATTGCAACGTTGAAGTGACAGTAAAACAAAGAATTGATTGATTTTACGACGTTCTACTTAATGGCTTTAGACTTTGTAGTGCCTAATAAACCTAAAATAAACAAACTAATGTAAACAAACTGTTACATTACAAATAAGTGTTCGACTGAAGACTACAAAAGATCGTTAAAACTATTCTTATCAGGGCAAAAATCAAGAACAAAAAATGTAAATTTCTCAGATCTGACTGTAGTGGTATAATTATGTTAAAATTTTAATTTATTTACGAGCGTAGACATTTAAAGCTCAGATCAGAATAGTGTACCCAGTAGCACAGAAACGTGTTTTCAACGTGGATTTTTTGTTTATTTCGTTGATTAATCGTTATTGGTTGAAAAAAAGTACGTTTAATGTGAAACGATATTTCAACAAAGACTTGATATCGTTGATGAGACGTGTATTCAACTTTTTTTTCAACTATGGTATAGATTTCGTTTCATGGGATTCTTTCCAATTTAACTGAATTAAAAAAATATATAATTAATTGATAATTGAATGCCATTAACTATTATTTGTGTTTCTCTTTTGCATGTTGAAAATACGTTGAATTTCAATGTATTTTCCCACAAAAAATTTATTTCCTTCATAGGACGTGTTTTTTAACTGTTATATTGAACTATGCTGTAGATTACACTTCATATGTGTCTTTCTAAGTCAAATGCATAAAAAATGTAATTAAGAACGAAACGAATGAAATTAACTACATTTATCATGTTCTCATTTCCATGTTGAAAACAGATTGAATATTAAACTATATTTCAACGAACATTTGATTTCCTTCAGAGGGCATCAGTGTGGCGTGTTTTCAACTATGATATAGATTTCGCTTTATATGCGTCATTCTAAGCCGATATATTACACTACTTAAGAAATACGAATTTAATACTATAGTCTTTTTGAAATGTACGAAATATTTTCACCGTCTTTAGAATGAAATTTCATCTCTGAGAACATGATTGTTCAGACGACCACACTTTTAGAATTTATTAGTGTATATTTTAATTGTATTTTCATTGATTTTTTCATTAACTAAACGGTTTATTAACGTTTCGAAAATATGTTTTTTTTTATCATGAATCCAATCTTGACGTTGAAACTAACGTTTATTCTAAATTTTAATTTTAATCTCTTTTCAACCATTATTAAGCATCTGACAAACCGTTGAATAGGTGGACATATATATAATGTTAGAAATATAGTTGGAAAACGTGTTTTCATCGTCCATTTCTTAACGATGAAGAATAGTCTATTCTTACGCATGAGTAAAATGCCTCCACATGCTGGTGGACCAGCGAATACCTTAAAGCCTAAAGGCATGCCTTTACTTCAGATACACTCTTCGTAACATAATAGGAATAGGAAAATTAGTCATAACGAAGATGGCTTCATAACACAGTGACGAGCTACAAATGACAAGTGCGGAAAGTTCCAGGTTCGAACGCCACTGCAGACAGTAGGAAATTTTACAAATTGACGTATCATCATGAAAGCAACGGTCAAAGTTCAACTAGTTATGTGACACAATAAATAGCAACCATGTTCTGTTTCGGCTAACTGAAAAAGGTTGAACATGTTGGCATAAAAACGTTAAAAATGTTTCTAAAATACATTTCTTAATAGTTCACTTCCTGACTGAACATTGCGTTTATTCTCAACGTTGATTTCAACCTGTTTCTAAACCATTATTCAACGTCGAATAAACTGTCGAACAGTCGGACATTTTGGTACATATACAAAGTTAAAATAACGTTTCGGTACTAATGTTTTATCTACGTATTTTCAACGTAAGCGTGCTACTGGGTAGGGGAATGATTGTGGGAAAGAGTTGGCTAGGGCCAAAGTTGAAGGTACCACATGTCATTTGCCTCTTGGGACTAGGAGAAATCCTGGAAAAGCCTCAGTCAGTTGTATCGAAATCACCTCAGAAGCACACATACTTTGAAAATACGTGTATTAAACGTCAGTACAGGAACGTAATTTTATCGTTGTAAATGTCCCGAAATGTCCGCCTGTTCAATGGTTTATTCGATGTTGAATAATGGTTGAGAAGAAACATGTTGAAATCAAGAAACGGACGATGAAGAAACAGGTTCAGTTAACCAAAACAGAGCATGATTTCTGTATATTGGTATACACATTTAGCTGCATATTGTCCGTTGTTTTCTTCATGATATATTAACTTTTCAACACTAAATTATCCAACAGCCTGCTGTAGGGATCGAAGGTAGAGTGTTCCGCACTAGTCGTTAGTAGTTCGACACGCTGACCACTCAACCACGAAGTCACTTTTGAGAGTTACTACTCGTTTACTATTCCCTTTATATTACGAGCATGTAAAATGCAGTTTTCAACAAAGTTGCCAAAAATGCAGACTTGTCATTTTACCATCATGTAAGAATAAGAATAAAGAATATTCCTTCTTTCTTTCTTATTAGCATTTTTCCTTCTTCAACATTTTGACCATCGCTGCACTATTAAATTTGTACTTCTCAATAGGAATAATATGTCGCTTTAGACAAACGCGTAAAGCGAAATCTATGTCATAGTTGAAAATACTTCACATTAACGCACTATTAACGAAATTAAATGCTCGTTGAAATATAGTTTAAAATTCAATCTGTTTTCAATATGCAAATGAAAATATGAGAGATGTAGTTAATTTTATTCTATTTGCTTTTAAGCACAATTTTTATGCACTTAACTTGGAAAGATAATCTAGGGTACAGTTCAATATAATAGTTTAAAAAACACGTCACATTAACGTACTATCAACGAAATCAAATTTTCGTTGAAATATAGATTGAAATTCAACGTGTTTTCAACATACAAAACAGGACACAAAATAATATTTAATGACACTCAATTAGCTTTTAATTACAAATTTTATTCCATTATAATTAGAAAGAATAACATGAAACGAAATCTATGCCATAGTTGACAATAACAGTTCAATCCACGTCGAACTAACATCTTATCAACAATAACAAGTCTTTGTTGAAATATGATTTAAAATTAAACGTAATTTTTTCAACCGACAACGGTTAATCAACGAAATAAACCTAAAACCAACATTTAAAACACGTTTGTGTGCTACTGGGGCAGGACTTCCTGAATGCGAAGCCAACGTTGTACCAAATTAACTATGACCGCTCGGTATAATTATGTTTCTTAATCAATTATAAAGATTTCATCTTTTATTATTAGTACAATTTCTGCCTAGCTAAAGATGGGTACAACATATTTTTGTTACATAATAATTTAAATGATAATGAATATATTTAATAGAAAATTATGTATAGCCATTTTGGCACATTTTCCTTTGATTTGATAAGATTGTAGCTATTACTTTACTGCAGAAATTTGTTAAACACTTTGCTCCATATATATGTGTTAAAATAATAACATACAGTTCTCAAACTGTTACAATTATATAATTTATTTATTTATTAACTCGATCTAGTACGCATAAAAGAATGCATTCAGCTAGACAAAATAGAGTGATAAGACAACCACATATAAAGACAAGAAAAATTATAAGAAATTCCATTGAAACAGACATAATAAAGACTTAAGACTAAAGAAACAGAATGATAGAATGGCACGTGTAATTGTATAGTTATCACAAAGTTCAGCGTATGTAGTTTGAGTCAGCGAATAGGTCAGCGTCTCTACTATTACATAATAATAATACACGTGTATCGTGAATTCCGTAAGTTTAAAAATGTTGCATGCACATTAATTTTGGAGACAGGGGCATAAACGCGTGGCCATCAAAGAATAACAGTTTACCTCACAGTTAAAAATCTTAAGTAAAAACAAAACGTTACTGACACCTTCGGACCTCCCTTAAGTAACTAACTAACTAACTAACTCTATGGCTTACGAAATTCGCAAGTTCATCGCCGCAGTAACAAACATTCGCCACTGGATTCTATGCTGGGCGATATCAAGACAGTTTTCATCACGAACACCTACTTCTCGAAGATCTCTTCTAATATTGTCCTCCCAACAACGTATCGGTCTTCCCAATGGCCTCTTTCCCTCCAGCTTCCCAACCAAGATAGAATTTAATCTTCGTTTTCCCCCCATCCGAGCTACATGGCCTGCCCACCTTAGTCTCGCGATTTCTTTACTTTTACAACATCTGGTGAATCGTACATTCCATGGAGTCCTTCATTATGCAGTCTCCTCCATTCTCCAGTCATCTCGTCCCGTGTATCTTTCTCAAAACTTTATTTTCAAACACGTAATTTATGTTCATCTGCTAGGGTCGTACTCCAACTTTCGCAACCGTAAAGTGTTACCGGCAGAATAACCGTTCTGTATTTTCAATTTCAATTTCCTTGATATTAATCGCGATGTTAGAAGTTTTTGGACTGAATAAAAACTTGCGTTGTCCGATAGAGAGTGACTTTTTTTCTTCTGTGACCTCATTTCTGCTTGTTACGTATGCTCCCAAGTATTTAAATTTGTTTACTTTCTCTATGACCCCATCCTTAATTCTTATGTTTTTATTTCCTTCATTCCCTGTGTTTCGGCTTGTTATCATGTATTTTGTTTTATCTATGTTTACCTGGAGACCTGTCTCATCGCACGCTTCTACTAAGACATCTGTGTTGCTTTGTAGTGCATCTATATCGTCCCCTATTAAATCTACATCATCCGCGTATACAAACAGTTGATTCAAACCATTCAATGATAGTCCCTTTTTGTCCCCTTTAATTTTTAAAATCGCATATTCTAACGCAAAGTTAAACAATAGTGGTGACAAGGCATCGCCTTGTTTCAAACCGTGGCGAATCTTGAAACTATCTAACATATTATTACCTATCCGTACTCTGCTGATGGGCGTCGCTGAGACACATCTTCACTAGTTGAACCACTTTTTTCGGAATTCCAAATCGTATCAAGATACTGTATATATTTTTTTCCTTTTGATAGAATCATACGCTTTCTTAAAATCAATGAATAGCTGATGAACCGTCCCATTGTATTCCCATTTCTTCTCCAAAATTTGTCTCAAGGCGAAAATCTGGTCCAACGTGGATCAATTTATTTCTTGTAAATCCACATTGGTGATCTCCAATTATTTCATCTACGTATGCACTTAGGCGTGTTAAAAGAATATTACTTAATACCTTGTGACAGGTTGGAAGTAACGAGATTCAGTGGTAATTATTACAGTCCGATTTATCGCCTTTTTTGTAAATCGGAACTATTATTGAGGTTTTCCATTCCTTTGGGAGCTCCTCCTTTCTCCATATAGCACTTATCAATTTATGTAGTTCCTTGATTAGTGCCGTTCCTCCTGTTTTAATTAATTCGGCTGGAATATTGTCTATTCCTGGTGATTTGAGATTTTTCAATTTCTTTACCGACATTTCGATCTCGATATCACTAGGTTCGGGAATCCACGGTTCTGCGGTATGGATTTCAAATTCCTCTGTTTGTTCCCCGTTGTGTACATTAAGAAGTTTGTCGAAATAACTTTTCCACACATCGACAATTTTAGTCAAATCAGCCTGAAGATCTCCACGTTCATTTCTAATCATTCCTAACCTCGCCTGGTAACCTTTTCTTAACGAGTTTACCCATTTTATAAATCTCGTATGTTATTTATCTTCCCGTTTTTCTCTATCTCCTGAATCTTTTGCATCAGATATTCTAGCTTTTTGTTTCGGAATCCGAGTGTGGCGTTTCTTTTCGCGTTACTGTAGTGGTTGGTATTTGCTTTGCTTTTATTATTTAGCCATCGTTGCCTTGCTAGTTTTCGTTCCTCATTAAACTTAAAGAATTCTTCATTAAATCAAGGTCTGTTTTTTTGTTGTCTCTTCTCACCTACACGTTCCTTCGCTGCGCTCTTAACTGTTTCACGGATTGCCTACCACATCTTACTTACATCAATTTCATTATTAATATCATCATTATTATTACTCAATTTGGCTCAGATTTCGAACCTATTTGAGAGTTCAAGTTGGTAATCTGCTTTTATGCTCGGATTATTTAATCGTAAACATGGGTTACTTGCTTGCTTTAAAACAAACATGAAATTATGAACAACTTTTAGACGAAACAGTTGAGGGGCTTGTCGCTGAAATGTAACCCACACTACAGACTTGCTTAGAAAACATGACTGCAAGTTACAGGTACCCAGAATTATTGCCAACAAAACCATTTAATATTTTGGCATATAAATCTCTTTGTATTCATATGTATTGCTCTTTATATTGATTTCAATATATTAAAAAAGAAATGTGCATCAAGTCCCTTAGATTTTTATGTACTGTATCGTATCTTTGTCAGTTTCAAGAGCTAACTGATAAATTAACTGTTTATCTACCAAATTATCTCGCATAACTACCTAACGTTACTAGATATCAGAAAGTGTTTCCTCTTAAATTGAGGATATGAAATGTGAAAAAGAGAACAAGGCGATAAAGAAGAGGAAACAGACACTCAGTAAGAAGAAGATTAAATCTCTTATGTTGATCGATAAACAAAGAATTGAGGGAGATAATTATTAAATGTTTTGTATGGACTATTGTGTTGCAAGGAGCAAATGTGGACTCTACGAAAGGGTGAAGAAAGAAAATTGGAAGCGTTTGAAATGTGGACATGAAGAAGAATAAAAAGTCAGATGGATACAGAAGATGCGAAATGAAGAAATGCTGGACACAAAAGACTAGAGAACAAGAATTCTGAGACAATAAAGAAGATACAGAGAAATTGGTTAGGACATTGGCTGCACAAAGATGCAATTTAAGGTCTGGTTGAAGGTAAGAGAGGAAGAGGAAGAACAGGAATCCAACTACTTGACAATGTTACGGAAGATAAATCGTATGTTGAGATAAATAGGAAAGCGCAAGATCGGGATGAATAGAAAGGACTTAGCTTGCCTTGAAAAACCGCTTTCGAGAGAACACTGATGATAATGATCTATATATAGTATATAAACTCGAGAGACGAGCAATACTTGAGATAATAAACAGAGAATGATCTGTTTAGGACATTATTCACACAGAGATACAAGTGAATGGAAAAGAGGAAGAAGAAGAGAGTTTCTTCTTACGATATTAAGGGAGATAAATATTACGCTAGGACAAACACAAAAGGGAGGATCATTCTGGATAGAGAAGCTTTAACTTACCTTGAAGGACCTGTCGTATTCGGGAGAACGCTAACATTAATATTTTATTATTTATGAGAAACATATAAATACATTTCATTAACCGTGACAATGACGGCGCCAGGACAAAAGTCAGGGGGTTACAATATTTAAATTGAAAACAGTTAGGAGACTGACAAGTTTATGACACATTTAGAAAATATAGAATATTGGCAAATCTGGGGGTTAAGGTTAATTTTACAGGGCTTCAACCCACTAAATCCCTCCAGGGTCGTCCCTGGACAGTGAGTACAAAATGGTACTTTCTAATTTTGAAATTCTGGCTATGTATAATAATCGAGGTATTGACATACAAGCCATTGACGTACGAGACGTTAATAACAATTCACTCACCAGTCTACAGGAGAACGAATGGACAAAGTTTTACTGTGACGCGAAGCACCCAAATACGCATTTATTAATCATCGCATAACTTTTGAATGGATTGAGATATTACGATTAGGTTAAGGCAAATTATTTTTTTAGACTTTCTTTTACATTTCACTCACTGCATGTATGCATCTATCTTCTACAAGGAAAAAGTTTCTCGCTGCTCGGAATTTTGTTGATGTAAAATTCTACGAAATTACATCTGGTTATGTTTTTTTTTTTTTTTTTTTAAATAATGTTACTAATGTTTTCATAGATAAACATGAAGAACGGCAGTTATTCGAGTGACGCTCGCAAAGGACACTGTTAGCGGCACTCAGATAGTATACAGTTAGTTTCGGATCTACCGAAGTATAAGTCCGATTTTGCTGCTTGAACTTACATTTGAAAGCCCTTTTCAATACTAAGACACAGGAAAAAATTGGGTCGGTAGGATCTCCTTGGGACCCCCTAGGACGCTTTAAAAAGTAATAATCAAAATTTCACATTTTTTTAGGATAGCACTGACCCCAGACCATATAGGCGGCCGAAACTTACTGGATCTTATTCTACGCTTCAACACGTTTCAATCGGTGTATCATACGTTAAAATCGGTGGAGTGGTTCCAAAGTTACGACTTTTTTAACCGAATCACCAAATTTTCACAAATGATAGAAAGGTATGTCCGTCATTCTGTGTGTCTTTTTGTTTTAGTCCCAAATGGGTGGTACCGGGGGGTTTTGGGGGTCCATTTCGGGCCCCCATGATGGGGATAATGGGGGTAAATCCAAGCTTAGATTTTTGATAGGAGTTACGGTTTTCGAGATATGGAGCAAAATTGATCTTGTATCCTTCCGCCATAGTGACACGTGCCACTTTTTAAATACGAGCCCGTATGGAGAACACTCTCTGCCGCTGCTCCACTCATCTGGGCATGACGTAAAGGAGAAAAATGTAAAGATACATGACCGTACCTAATTTTATCTAACCTCCACGTTCCCATGGTGGGTAATTTAAAATGTACTTTCTGTCAAGAATATAAATGCATGTTTTGCGGGGGATTGCATCCTGCCCCTTGTTGCTATGAGAAAAAAAAATGCTACACATTATCGGCTTTCCACCTCGTCCTTTAATCGAAACAAACTGTGCTTTATAGGCAATAGTCTTCAACAAAATCATTCAACATTTACTGACTTGTTGCAATATACTCAGAATGCTATAAATCACGTTTAGAAGCAGGAAATACTTTTCTTTGTTACAAGACAGGAGTCCTTGTAGACCACCGTCCGTTTCCAATAAATATCTGTTTCCATCAGTGCAAGCGCGAAGCCTCGGTAGCCTAATATTTAGCGTTCTTGACTCCGTCGCGTGGGTTCGCGGGTTCAAGTCCCGGTCGAGTGTGTTTTTTTTTTTAAAAAAAAGAAAATTGTGTAAGTTCGGAGTTGAAACCCTGAGGAACACAATATATTTTTTTTTAAAAAAAAGAAGCTTTTAATTCAAATTACTGTAATTTTTAAATTTATAGGCAGCCTTAGAAAATAAGTGATATCAGTACAAAACCCCGTTTGGGGTAAAAGGAAGAGTGACGCAAGAATTCTACTCACAAAAGAAGTTATATCTATTTTGCGAGTGACTTTCTTTGTGTCACTATGGCGGAAGGATACTGTCTCTTAATTTTATTACACGCCATAGTGACACAAAGAAAGTCACTTGCAAAATAGATATCACTTCTTTTGTGAGTAGAATTCTTGCGTCACTCTTCCTTTTACCCCATATAAATAATCCATAGCCTTCATAAAGGTCTCAAGAACAATGTGCCAAAAAATGAAGATTGTACATATTACCTAGATCCAGAAATCGAAGTATAAAAGTTATGTAAAAAATTACATTAGCAAAAGAAGTGCAATTCAAATCAAATATGCCAGAAAGGCCGCAACATTGCGGTATTAGAGAGAGACAGACATACACGCGAAAAGCATTGACTTGAGAGAGTGAAAGGATATCCCATAAGCGCCGTACTGCAAGTAAATGAGTAAATAAGCTATTGGAAAGGGTCAAATGGAGGATGCTAAGCGATTGAAAATGATCTGAAGTTTTAGAGTCAAAGTGGTAGTTTTCCCCATCGTTTCAGACCATGACGAATATAACGGTTCATGGTTCATTTATGTGTGTCTTGTAGTTACTGAGATCAAGGAGGGGAGAGCAAATATACCATGTGAAAATACATAGGAAAATGGAGAAAACTAAGAAAATGAAAAGGACTTGCCAGTTTTAGAATTAAAGTCACAATTTCCCCTCGCGTTTGAGGTCACGACGAATGTATTGGTGTATAGTTCATCTCTGCCGGACTTGTAGTTGTTGAGATCTAGGGGAGAACAGACAGATATACAAGAAAAACCCTATATCTTCCCTTATTCACTGACGTTCATACCTGTGAGCTAAAAGATAGAACTGGCGCTGATAAACATGAAATCGACCGTTCTAAGGGCCGAGCCCTATGGGCACAGTAAATAGATAAAAGACAATTAAGAAAAACAGGAGATATAAACCACTAAGTATTAACTCTATAAAGGAAAATGATGAAGAAACAAATAACGTACCAAAGGTCAAGCAACAGAGTTGGAACAAAAGTGGGAGGAGTGACCACAAAGTAAAAAATTCAAACCAAGAGAAATAATTGGAAATAGTAAAACAAATGGATCTGAAACTAGGGTTAAAAGCGATAAACCAGGAAATGGGTAACTCGTACAGAAATCCACTAAATAGAGTCCATTGCAGCCTACTTGGCGGAAGATATATAGATAATATACATATCCGTACACAAGCAAATTATAGTTTGTTGTTCTATTTAAGTAACCAACGCTTAACGTGGGGTGTACACATAACATACAAAAAGTATATAGAGCTCCCAGAAATACGAAAAGAAATAAGAAAGGCCACAGATAGGAGCAAGCACGGTTAATTGACAGTCACACAGAAATCTGTATGTACTGTACATACGGAGTGCATACAGTGGAGGTTGATCTAATACAGTTGTCAATGACGTAACAGATGTAGAGGGAGACATTCTAAAACTGGAGGATCTGTTAGCTAATTGGAGTCTGTGAATGGAAGGAAGATATATATATTTAATGTTTATCTTTAAGTAGAAAACGGAGCATTTTACGATATGTTTCCGTAATCAGTGTGCGAAATATACAATACATGGTGTTGCAAAACCAACACCGACAAAACCACCTCATGAGATTCCTGACATGAAAATTAGAAACATTATAGACCATTGAGGGTGCACAAATGCTTCGTTTCGGCACTGTAGGCTGCCGAAAGCGTGGGAAAATGAACTTTGGAGCTTGATATTTCCAATATCATTAACAGTAGAACTCAGTCGGCATGTTACCCTGAAAAACTTCAAATCAGTTCTATCCAAAGATGCATATTTTAAAACTGTTCAAGGCGATGCTTTAGCGAAAAAGTAGAGAATATAAAATTAGGCCCCCTGAAAAAGTGTGTCTGCTAGCCCTAGACAGAAGTCGCTTTCCAATGTTACTTTCTAACAAAAGAACAATTAAAAAAATCGAAACATATTTATTCTTCAAACCAGGGAGACCGGGGAATAGCCGAGGATTATTGCCTTCATCCGGGGAAACTACCCGGAAACTGGAGGTGAATGGTCACTCTAGTATAGGTTGGAATTCCACACTATATAGGATTGCTGATTAAAAAATTGTGTTAGTTCGTTGATTTTTTCTCCCCTCCCGGCCCAACAGATATTTGACAACATTGCTAAAAGACGGCATCACTTTCGAGGTAAGGGTAACGTTGTGAGTCTTCGTAACAAAAAGAATAGTAAAATATTAACAAGTATGAGGATACCTCGTGGTTGAGCGGTTAGAGCGACAAACTACCAACAAAGAATCCAGAAAGTTCCAGCTTGGAATCCGACTGCAGACCGGTAGAGAATTTACAAACAAAATCCATATATCAACGTGAAAAAAAATGGATGAAATCAGCAACTGTGGTGTGATTCTCCGTCATGAAGTTCAATGCTCTCTTTTGGTCAAATGGAAAAGGTGGTTTTGAGCCGTTTGACAGTTGGGGCAAATACAAGGTTACAAAAACGTTTTCAAAATACTCCACTTTTCGACGTTGAAAACTGTTGATTCTAAGCATCGAAGAAACCGTTGAACAGGCGGGCACTTCTGTATATAGGCTATACAACGTTAAAATTACATAGCAGGTCTAAGTATGCTACTGGGGAAGTAAGGGGTTCCTAGACATTTTCTGAAGTCTAACTTTATCGAAATAAACATGATTGATTGAGACTATCTTCCAGCAAGTAACAATAATTCGTATGCAGAAGTCAATATCTCAAAGTGATTTCGTTTATGGAAAATTTATCTTCAAAGATGCGTGATTGCATAGCAAATTGGAGTAAATCACATACATTTCAAGGAACGTTTCGTGTATTTTAAGTAACGTAAAAGAGACTGTCACAACCTGGTTAGATAGAACTGATTACATTTATCATCTGATCTCAAACGAAAAGTCATTCTATTCATGTTTATTTCGACCCAAATTTACTCCAGAGGATGTCTGGGAATACCCTACTTCCTTTGAGGAATTCCTTGTACCAGTTTTTTTAAAAATCATTTGTGATAATTGTTTGATTTAAATCTATTAGGTAGATTTCGAAGAAAAATATACCTATTGAGATCGATACGATATGAAAGTATATATTTATATATTTATATATTAACACGCTAACGGTCATAATTTTGAAGATATTTGAACCAAATTTTTATATGTTGTTTCTAGGCTTAATAGCTCGGTTAAGTTCGTTAATGAGCAAAATCGGTCGCCATCTTGGATCCAAAATGGCCGCTGAACCCATTGTTGTATAGAATACACAGCCTAAACGGCTGCAGCTAGAAATATCAAATTTGGTAACACTATACATTATCATTTGTATGTTACTAAAATATTACATGATGTATCCAAAGACGCCATCTTGGATCCAAAATGGCGGACCTAAGAAAAACATTTTCCACGCCGTTTGAGCTAGAGATACGAAATTTGGCATAAAGGTGCATTATGACGAGAAGTTTAGTGAAATATTACATTTGGGAAAAGTCGCCATCTTGGATAAAAAATGACCGCCCAAAATCCCATTTTGCACACCGTTTGAGCTGGATAAATGAAATTTTACTTGAAGTTGTACAATCACAAGTAGGTCACGACAATATAAAAAAACTTTCAAAAAGTCGTCAACTTGGATCCAAAATGGCCTCTCCCAAAAACCCAGTTTCCAAATCATTGAAGGTAGAGAAACGAAATTTTCTTTGAAGGTGTATGACCAAGAGTAGGTTACAATAAATGGGGTAAACCTTCCTTTTGGGGTCGCAACCCCCCGTGGGAGGGTAGAGATGGATACCATGGTGGTGTAGTGCTGCAGTGAGATTTTGGTTAAGATAAAGGAGGCGCATCCTCTCAAAAGCACTGAAGTTGGGGGCGAACCCCCTACGGGGGTCTGGGGGCAGCGCTCGCAGCGAAGTAAAGCGAGTATATATATATATATATATATATATATATATATATACGTCTTGTGAGGTATCGTTGAACAGCTCTTGATGAATAATCTACAAAACAATAAATAGTTTATCGGTAGCTCTCATATAAGGCGATATTTGATTTTTTGTAAATAAAAAAAAACTTCGAGATCTACCTCAGCCTGTAGGCCTACCGAATGGGATTTTTTTTATATTTAAATCAAAATATTAAATTTAAATAACTTGCAGCACCTAAAGGCTACTAAGTTAGATTTTCCTTTTCCAACACCTTAACCAGTACAAACTAAAGTAAAATTCACAGATATGTTGTGTTCGCCACGGAAAATAACCATGGGAAACAGGCAATTACATCTTGTAATAATTAAAAAAAGGTAGGGAGATAAGCGTTACTTACTTATGGTATATTTCATAAAGGAAGGTTAACATGTATAGGAAATTTCTACGTTAATTTCGTCGATACACGATGAATGACGTGTTTTCACGGGGGCATACACCGTAATTAAGTTCGAAAAAGAAACAATTTACAACGTTCCTGCGTATCAGGTTTCCTTCTAAAATGACGTCTGTGTTCCTTTCTTGTTAAGCAATTGCTAATTTTATAATCATAATCGGCTCTTTTCTGCTGGCTAAAGAAATATTAATTTCCCTCAAAATTATACTATCAATTTGGGAACACTCTATGGCAATATTCCATCAAGTATGACAGCTATTTTGGAGCCGCAGTCGCTTAGTGGTAGAGAGCTCACCTTTTGTCCGTGGGGTCCCCGATTCGATCTAGATTCGTGCCAGTGGGCTTTGTGGTGAACATAAACCGTGCGCGTGGGTTTTCTCAGAGTTCTTTCGTTTCCTCCCACTTTCTTCATTCCACCAATTCTTCCATCATCATCCATTCGGTCTGATCCAAAGTTGCCTAAAGACCTTAAATAAAATTCAATACAATGAGAGCAGTAGCGGCGCAAGGAGGAGGATGAATGGGGCCCTCGCTGCTCAACAGTGGAGCAATATCGAAAAAAACTGTGACAACATTTTAAAAAATAAGCTCGAAAAACATCTTATATTTAGTAAATTGTCCAATAGATACTAAACTCAGTGGCGGCGTAAGGCTCCCGCAAGCCCCGCCGCGTGGGGCCCCGACCCGAAGGTCTTATTAATATACTGTCTTTACCAACGAATAAAATTTAATTGTATCAAAGACCGTGTTTTATGAAAAAACTTGTGATAGTGCACAACAGAAGGAATAACGTTTTGTAAACAGAATTCTGTATTAGAATTACTTTTGGGGGCTCCCAACCGCCTAGAAATAATTAAATAACCTTTTAATGATTGATACTGTATCAATGACACAAAATAGAGTCTTGTCCTTGTTACCATTAAAACATGAAACTATCAAAATAAAGGAAAAATACCGGTATTTGCTATGATTATACCCGGCCATTTTTTTTATTTTCGGTAATTGGCCTAAAAGCCCGGGAAACTTAGCAAAAAAGTAATAACCATGCAGTGCAATGGCGTGGAGTGGGAGCTGGTGTGCAAGAGTGATGGATTAGACTTATTAGAGGCGTGGAGTGGAAATGGGACCCACGCTCTGACTTCTAAGGTACAAAAGATAATTGCATTTCTTTCATGAGTTCTTCCCTCCAAAAACGGATATGAATCTTTCAGAAGTGATGATTGCCCTGCTGATTAGCCCTGAGCTCCTGAGAACAAAGTGGAAAATTTTCTACGATTTAGTCATGCGTATCGTTTCTGACATATTATTACAAAAGGTATAAATGATATATTCTCCTAGACGTACGCGCAAAACGTACCTGAAATATTACTACAACAGGTACAAGTCAGATGTCCATTTCGAAACCAGTTCTATGAAATTTTGAAAATAAGATATTGACATTGTTGAGTTCGTTTTTTTACCACTTTCGAACACATTAGCAACATTTTGCGATTCCAAAAGTCTTCAAACTCATTTGAATTTCGTGAGAAAGTAAAGGACCTACACATAATTAAGAGTAAAAGTTCTATATAATTGCATCTTTCTTTACCAATATTATTTTGCAAAAGTAAAATATTGAGAAAATACTACCTTCTCCAACTATTTTTAAGATAACTGCTAATTTTCTCTAGCATTTACAAATTAGAAGCGTATAACAAGGATTTGTGTTAATTCTCTAAAATTTGTGGTGCATGGACAAGGATCAGTTTGGAAATGGGCGCCTGGAAAGATAATTGATAGTCTCAGTGTTGCACATATCAATATAGTTTACTAATTGCACATTTTTGGTTACGTTTGTTTTGGCATCTTTGAAACACGTTTCTTGCTTTTTATTAATAGTGTTGATAATTATTTGTATATAATGCTTAGAAATTACATCTGCTTCAAAAACAAGCAAGCTAGTCTTAATATCATCAACAGCACTTATTTTTAGTTTCTTTCAATTGTATTACTGATACGCATACAGAAATACGTATATAATAGCACATATTGTTCATGTTACTTTTGAGGGTAACTAAGGAAGTACAACATATTGTTAAGGAACATTAGGGCCTATTGTTGTTTTATATCTTTCGCACATTAGAATAAATATGCATTATTTATAATTTTCGTGAGTCCCCCACGAGTCCCCGAATAAAATCTGGAAAACACACTGTTTGTTTTGTACCTGGTGAGAGACCTCATTAACACATTTAATTTACCTCACGATAGCCGAACTTATGAAGAAATCTCCTATGATATAAGCAACCCGTTAAACAGCTTATTTTTAGTGCTTTCGTTAAGATGAAACATGCATGCTATGCTACGTGGATGTGAAGCATATAGCACACCTATAAGCACTTGGCTAAGGTCCAACCAATAATTCCTTAGTGTTCAGACGCTATTAATTTCGCCTTTTTCTTGTGTGTCTCACTCTGCGCCGGCCTCCACAAGTGAATCAGAATAGCATCTCGATGGTGGTCGGTGATGCAGTAACTATGCCGCCTCAGGACTCATACTTATTCGCTTGGCTGTAATCGGATGGTTGAAAGACTCTCCACAATCTCAATATTCATTATCATGCGTAGGTTATAACGAGTGAACAGGAAGTTCTCCGTCTTGGCTAGTGACTAGTGAGTCGCCCGCAATTTTCCTTGTTTTCTTAGGGTCTCGGAATGACGGGGAAGTAGGATATTGTGGCCAATAATAGCAGTCTGCGCTCACGATTGTGTTCGCGAAAGAGCCTCAATGAAATTCACATGCCCCGGGCCCCAGATTGCCTTGCGCTGCCATTGAATGAGAGCTATGTAATGCAGTCAAATCAATAGTGGATACTCAGCTTTGCATTTTCATCCTTCGGCATACACATAGGTAAACTTTATAGTTCTATTGAGTATAAATTGCTTTTGCGCAATTTGCGAGAAAATCAAATAATTTGATACAAATAGACAAAGTAAGTAATGTTACGAAACAACAATTTTTGTTTTGTAAACAAAAACTGGATTTTTTGTTTTCTATGTGTTCGTTTTCATATGTATTACAAAAATAAACATATTTGTAATAAAAATTGTAAACTTATAATGTGAATGCGGTTCCTACATTCTCCTCTGAAATTTCCCGTGTTATATCAATTAAACTAACCAATCAAAATGTTTGTTTAAAATCTAGGACGATAGTTTCGGTTTTGGCTTACATCATAAGAATCTATCATCACATACGGACTAAAAGGTAAATTTCAAGTTTACATATGATTCACATCACAGAATGATAAAAATACTGCACTTTATTTCTACTTTTTTTGAATAATTATTTTGATTTGAATCATTGATTTTTTTAAAAAAAAATAATCACCTGATTTAAATCGCGATGTAAATCATTATTTAAATCACTTTGATTTAAATCAATCAACCTTGCTGGTGACCCATTGCACAATTTTGGAATATGCATTCTTGGACGTTTGAAATCTTTAAGAATACCATGCAGCCTCAGTCTTGCTGTTAATGGTAACTTTAAAGTTCATTTTCAGACACTTTCGGAAGCCTATATAGACCAAAACAAAGCATTTGTGCACACCACTCAAAAAACAAAAACAAAAAAAAACTAGTTTTTCTTCTTCCCATGTCAGGAACCTCGTGAGGTGGTTTTGTTGGCGTTGTTTTTCGCTACCTGCGAGTCTATAGGTAACGTGTTTGAAAATTACATTGACAAATTTCGGTACATCAAAAAATCAAGATACCGGGTGGGAATTCGGTCGTATTTCGAAGCTACAGGCTCCCGAAAGCGTGGGAAAATGAACTTTAGATATTCTAACGTCACGAACAGTAGGGCAGATACGGCATGGTACCATCAAAGACTTTAAATCTGCTCTATCTAAAAGTATATTAGTCCAAAATTGTGTTATAAGATGCGCAAGGGAAATAGGTGATTCCTGCATTTTTTTTCTGAAGTAGTGGTAGGTCGAAATCAGAATGAATGCAACCGCTTTCCATGTGAGTAAAGATGACATACGTCTTGACCGGCATGTAACAGGGCAATGATATTGAATCCCTTTGATAACAAATAAACAAAACTTTCTATGAAAGTTTTACTCCTGGATGTTATGCAACGTTCTTTTATCGTTCTGCATATGGAACCTGCTTGAGATATCGGCTTGGCGCAAGCGAACTTTCTTATTTCGTGGTTGTTTCATGCTGATTGGACACATCTTTATTTCAAGGAATTTCTGGAATTTCCCCACTTCATTTGGGGAATCCCCAGCACATCCATTGCGGAATTTTGAAATATGCATATTTTGATAGCGGGTAGTTAAAGTCTTTGAGCGTAATATGCCTCATCTGCTCTACTGTTCGTGATGTTAAAAATCAAGCTCTAAAATTCATTTTCCCATGCTTTCGGTAGCTTGTAACTCCGAAACATGGCCAAATTTCCACGTGTTTCACTGGGACTTTTTTCTTCTTTTTTGTGTGTACTATCATCCCTCGAAATTTGTCGGTGTAAATTTTAAACTCATTGTCTCTAAATATTTAACACTCTGCCTTGGTTGAAGCAGTCCCGGGTTCGATTCTTGTCAAGGGCCCCAGGAATTTTATCTTGAGTCATAATCGTGGGAACAATTGGGGAGCTACTTGAAGAAAAGTAACAGCGAACTTCGATTGTGGAAACCAGAATACACGGCGATTGAGCCGATGCGCTGGCCATCCTTCACCCACCAAAAAATCGTGTCAGGCCTTGGCCCTCTACGGGCTGTCGATCCAGGAGCGTTTATATATATATAATTACAATCAGGATATTTAATTCAATACTTTAGTTTGTCAGTGTTCTAATACAAGGCAATCTATAAATAATGAGTAGAAAAGTAATTAATTCTCTTCTCTCTGGTAAAACCGAGCGATGAAGAAACACAGAGCTTGTTTTTGTCTATTACCTATTTGTTCACGGTTCAATGCTGGCATTATGAATTAATCTCGCCCCCAGATTCCCCCAACGAGCGATGCCCCAGGAAAAATGTACCCCTTAGCCCCTCCTAAGATCTGGAGCTGGAAAAATAAACATACCAGCTCAACATTTACTTATAAGCAAGTTAAAGACGACAGTTGATGAATCTTAGCGGAGGTTACAACGAGAATAAACCACGTGTGCGTGCGTCTATTACATATGTAAATTAACGCATGTCTTTTAGCGACTCATTAACTAGGGTAGGTAATTTCACAACCTTCACGCATCACGGTACGATTTTATAGCGTGTTCTGTAAACTAACCTTGAATAAAACACAAGAATCTATCAAGCTACGAAGTCTCACTTCGCTACGCAACAGTCATACTACGTAACTAAATAAAAAGAAATAATATTAATTGTATTGTATGGCTTTGTTTTATCAAATCAATCAGGCGTAATGTTGTGACCGACGAGGTGGTCAATTAACAAAGAAACCATTAATTTTATACAGTTTCTGAACTCACGTGAATAAAATGTAATGATAATTAGCGTTATATCCATCGTTTTAACCTTGATTTTTTTTTCATGTCATATTATTTCGATTATTCAGAAGACAAATTGATTGACAGCTTTTATCAAGGTTGGCTGGTGTAATCATTGGTAAGAACGGCCTGAACCATACATGCCTAAAGGTCATAAATAAATTTAAAATTCAATGAAGTAAGAAGTGCAAAATTTATCTTTCTATCTGCCAAAGCAAAGAAACACTGTTGACAAACTTTCGATGCGTATTATCGAAAAATGGATCCTTATTTAAGAACCCTTTTATGCATGGCGATTCTGTCGAGCGACAAAAAAGCAGCAGAAACCGTTTGTTTTGTAAAACAATGGATGTAAATCGATGCTTGTAATGGTCCCGCGATGACATTTTCTGCCGCCGTGATCTGAAAACCGGCCGGGTGACGTTTCGTCCAAAGACATTTTGTCCATACGACATTTAGTCCAGGGATATTTAGTCCATAGACATTTCGTCCATTGACATTTCGTCCATTGACATTTCGTCCATTGACATTTCGTCCACAAGACATTTCGTCCAACGGATTTTTCGTCCACAAGACATTTGGTCCAACAGATTTTTCGTCCACAAGAAATTTCGTCCAATCGACTTTTCGTCCACAAGAAATTTCGTCCAATCGACTTTTCGTCCAACGGATTTTTCGTCCACAAGACATTTGGTCCAACGGATTTTTCGTCCACAAGACATTTCGTCCAACAGATTTTTCGTCCACAAGAAATTTCGTCCAATCGACTTTTCGTCCAACGGATTTTTCGTCCACAAGACATTTGGTCCAACGGATTTTTCGTCCAGTCGACATTTAGTCCAAAGGATTTTTCGTCCAATCCATCAATCCACATACTACACTCTCATCCATATAAATTCACAGGCCAAACTACTGAAGCTACAAACACCAAATTTGGTATGAAGGTGTAGGACCATGAGTAGGTAAAGGAAGAAATCCGACATTTTGCAAAAGTCGCCATCTTGGATCCAAAATGGCCGCTAAACCCATTGTTGTATACAATAGAGAGCTTAAACTACTGGGGCTATTGAATTGAAATTTGGTACACAGGTACATTATCAATAGTAGGTTAATATAATATTACACAATTTACCCAAAGACGCCATCGTGTATCCAAAACGGCAGACTTAAAATTTCATTTTCCACAACCTTTGAGGTAGAAGCACGAAATTTAACATAAAGCTTTATCATAAGTAGTAGTTTAGGAAAATAATAAAATGTTTTGGGAAAGTCGCCATCTTGGATTCAAAATGGCCGCCCAAAAAATCATTTCCTACACAGTTTGAGCTAGAGAAATGAAATTTTATTTGAAGCTGTGTCTTCACGTGTAAGTCATGACAATATAATCAAATGTTAAAAACGATGCCATCTTGGATACAAAATGGCCGCCAAAACCATTGTTGTTTAGAATATACAGGCTAAACGTCTGTGGTTATTGAAATGCAATTGGGTACAAAGGTAGAATATCACCAGTAGGTTACGAAAATATTACGAGATGTGTTGAAAGACGCCATCTTGGATCCAAAATGGCTGCTAAACCTAATGTTTTATAGAATACACAGCCTAAACTGCAGGGGATATTGAAATTAAATTTCGTATAGAAGTACATTATCAATAGTAAGTCAACATAATATTACACAATTTACCCAAAGACGCCATATTGGATCCAAAATGGCGTACGTTAAAAATGCATTTTCCACACCGTTTGAGTAGGCACGGAACTTGGTATGAATTATGACGAATAGTTTAGGAAAATATTACAAAATGTTGAAAAAGTCACCATCTTGAATCCGAAATGGCTGCCAAACCTATTGTTGTATAAAAAAGAGACCCTAAACCGTTGAAGCTACAGAGATGAAGTTTGGCATAATGGTACATTATCGCTATTAGGTTAAGAAAATGTTACATGATGTATCCAAAGACGCTATCATGAATCCAAAATCGTGGATCTAAAAATGCATTTTCGACACCGTTTGAGCTAGAGATACGAAATTTGGCATATATTTGCATTACGACGAGTATTTTAGGAAAATATTACAAAATTTTAGAAACGTCGCCATATTGGATCCGAAATGACCGTCCAAAAATCATTTTCGACACCGTTTGAGCTAGAGAAATTAAATTTTATTTGAAGGTGTACCTTCACGAGTAAGTCACGACAATATAATAAAACATTAAAAAGTCGCCATCTCTAATTCAAAATGGCCGCCCGAAAACACGTTTTCAAACCACTAAGGCTAGACAAACGAAATTTCATATGAATGTGTACCATGACGAGTCGGTTACAAAAAATGGGGCAAACCTTCACTATGGGGGCGTAGCCCCCTGTGGGTTTGGTACAGATCGATATCAAGGGAAACAATAACCCGCAGAGTCTGGTTATGATAAAGAGGGCGCAGCCCCCAAAACCCCCAAGCTGAGGGCGCAACTTTGACCGAGTAAAGTTAAAGCGAGGAGAAATTTCGATATGTTGCTGACAAAGGTTGAAGCACCTAACACAGAAGATTGAACATTATTTAAAATAATGAACATTTGATACGAAACAGGTGAGTGATATACTGCAATTTAATAATTTCCAATCACGTGAAATAAATTATTTGGGGCTTTTTTCAAGATTCTTGGCGATAACTATAAATCCTGACATTTCTCAGAAAGATTAGCGAATATATCAAGGAACTTTTCTAAAATATTTAAGTGTGTGCGACTGGTCTGATTCTTGGAAAATAATGTCATTGCTGGGATGTTCACATTACACAGAAACACTTTCCCTTCGGCAATTTCCGCCCTCTTCACTCACTTTCAATCTAGCTGCGAAGAATTGGTACAGTAATACGGTATATTATTTCATTATGTCTGGAACTTCTACATCATTTTCCTCTCCCTTTTCTCTTCCTAGTTCTTCATCGGAGTAGTTTAAATCTCTTTAATTTTTTTTCAAATATTTTTCTAATTTCTGGTTACCGTCCCATCAAGTTCCTCAACCACCAGTATTCGTTTTACCCCAGCTCAAGAACTGTTTTGTTTGATTTTCTTCAAGCTGTTTTCAGTAGTTTCTTACCTAACAATATTTGTGTTGTATTTTCGTACATTCTTCCTTCAGGTTTTATTTATATCTTTATATTCGATTCTAGTTATTGTATTTTCTCACTTTTT
>JAGDQP010020624.1:0-32992 GCA_022664845.1 Lepisma saccharinum | reverse complement strand
GTTAATGAGCAAAATCGGTCGCCATCTTGGATCCAAAATGGCGGACCAAAAATCCATTTTCCACACTGTTTGAGCTAGAGATACAAAATTTGGTATACAGGTGCATTATGACGAGTAGCTTGGGGAAATATCACAATATTTGGGAAAAGTCGCCATCTTGGATCCAAAATGACCGCCCAAAATCCCATTTTGCACACCGTTTGAGCTGGATAAATGAAATTTTACTTGAAGTTGTACCATCACAAGTAGGTCACGACAATATAAGAAAACTTTCAAAAAGTCGTCAACTTGGATCCAAAATGGCCGCCCCAAAAACCCAATTTCCAAATCATTGAAGGTAGAGAAACGAAATTTTCAACGAAGGTGTATGACCAAGAGTAGGTTACAATAAATGGGGCAAATCTTCCCTTTGGGGGCGCAGCCAACCGTGGGAGGGTGAAGATGTACTCCGTGGTGGTGTAGTGCTACAGGGAGATTTTGGTTAAGATAAAGGAGGCGCATCCTCTCAAAAACACTGAAGTTGGGGGGCGAGCCCCGGCTCCAAGCGAAACTTCGAAATCTACCTCAGCCTGTAGGCCTACCGAAAGGGATTTTTGTTTTGCAGAATTATTCTTTCATAACCTCTTCTCTGAACGATTTTCTTAGCTTCTGCTCTTTCAATCACTATTTAATTTTGAGCTCTCTATTTCGCGGCCTCAATTTGTTTCTACTTGCAAATTCCCAGTCCACAGTCACCACTCATTGTTGCAGGACCACGCTTTCGACAACCATGAATTGACTTTCAGTTCTTTTTTTTTTAAGATGTTGCCTTCGACATAAGATGAAATCCATTTTACTTCGTTGACTACTGTTGTAAGTTGAGAGATGTTTCCTCTTCTTCCGGATAAATGTATTGCACATCGCCATTGCAAAACCTATTGCCTTTTCTTCTTCTTTGTTCCTATCTTCCACACAGCCGCTACAGTGGAACCTCTCAATGTTTTCTCTACATGTCCATTCAAGTCGCCTCACACAGCTACTTTTTTCCGCTGGAATGCCCTGCGAAGTTAATGGTCCAAATGCTCCCAGAATTCTATCTTTTCTTCTTCTTTGCAGCCGACTTGCGGAACAAACGCACACAGTAATTTGATCCTTTTTTTTAATGCGTTTTCTGATAATCATCACTCTATCACTCCTCCTATGGACAACTAAAGTTTTGACGCCACATCAAGTGGGTTACCACAGCAGCGGCGCGGCGGAGGTCTAGTTTAAACAAACAGTAAATTTTATGGCAGAAAAGCAGAAAATAATTTATGTAAGTAATTCTTGTTATTTCTTTTTGAAAGTATTGATTGTTTCGGTAATGAACGGAAACAGGTTGAAGGAGGAGATAATACTATGAAGTCCAGTCGTGTACGTTTGCTTACATGCGACTCAATTTTAATGCATATTGGAGTGAAAGTGCTAATCGTTTCGTTTTAGTATTAGTATGTCCAGGGATGGATATATAAATGTGACAACTGGACCCAGGCCCAGAGCGCCGAACTTTGTGGGTCGCAAATAAGACAGAACCGTGTTGCCAGAACAGACTGCGACAAAACAGCGCCGGGCAAAACAGAGCGGGCAACAAAGCGCTACTGTCAAAACAGCGCCCGCATCAAAAAATAAACAGAACAGCGTATGCCTAGTAAGTACCACGTAGAAAAATAGCTGATCCAAAGTCTGCGTATCATGGAAAGCGAACCTCGGTCAGACCCAGTGCCCTCTGCCTGAAAGCGATAATGGAGTGATCGAAGGCATTAAATAATAATAAATTTATGAAGCCTGGGAGCAGAAGGGATGGTTAATATCGATAATTTAATTCAGAGCAAGTTGTTGGTTATTAGCATACATATTTCGCTGGACTTTGCCTGTTGGATTCATAGCTGGAATTTTCTGTACCCGTTATTTGAAGCTCATCACTCTAACTACTCATCCACGGAGCGATCTAGCTAGTAACTACTATTTTACTATCCCTTGTATATTACGAAGCTCTGTATGAAGTAAATCCATTGGTATTGGTTGAAATCAGTCACCACAAGTCCTGACGCGTCAATTCTCCAGCATGTGAAGGCATTTTCCTAGGGTAAGAATGAGAATAAACGTATTCTTCATCGTCATGAAATGAACGATGAAAACACGTGCTTTCCAAACATATTTTGACGTTGTACGAGTCCACCTATTTAACGGGTTATCCTATCTTTAATAATAGTTGAAAAGAGATTCAAATAAACATTGAGAATAAACGTTAGTTTTCACGCCAAAAGTGGGCGAGGCGAAAAAACATTTTCCAAACGCTAATAAGCCGTTAAATTCACTAAAGGAAACACTATTAAAGGTTTCTAAAATATGGCCATGTGAACAATATATACACAGCAGTGAAATTTAATTCTAAAAATGTTGAAAATATTTCGTACGTTTTCAAAATATTATGTTTTTAAATTTGTATTTCTATTTAGAAAGACGCATATGAAACGAAATCTATGTCAGTTTAAAAGGAAAGTTAAAACCGTTACATTGACGCCCTATGAACGAAATAAAATATTAGTTGAAATATAGTTTAAAATTTCATCTCTTTTCAATGTACAAATGAGAACATGATAGACGTAGTCCAATTCATTCTATTCACTTTTGGCATAGTTCTATGTAACAGTTAAAAACACGTCATATTAACGTCATATGAACGAAATAAAATTTTGTTGGAAATATAGATTGAAATTCAACGTGATTTCCACCTGCAAATAAGAACACAAAGTAATATTTAATAGCATTGAATTAGCTTTTAAGTTCCAGGAAACGAAATTTATACCACAGTTTAAATCATTAATTGAGTGCACATTTTATTAATGTCTTATCAAGGATGAGGTGTTTTTAGTGAAATATGATTTAACGTTAAACGTACATTTTTTTCAACCGAGTCAGTTAGTCAGTCAGAGTAATGTCGTTTTTGCAGGAAGTATCGAGCTAGTTAGCTCATAACTTCTATATGATTGAGATGACAGTTGAATAATTTGTATGTGATTGTATAGGGAGTAACTGTCGCATCCCTAGGGCAAGTCAATGAATACCAAAGTAGGCTGAGGTAATAAATGTGACGAGGCAGGAGGAAGGAAGGTTTTTATTTGTTCATTTAGCGAAGCGAAGATGTTAAATTGTGATCAGGGAGGCTGATTTGGAATTAGTTCCTTCCATAAAAAATATATGTATTTGATTTATTTAATTCATATGCTTTAAGACAGGTGATCTGTGTTGTAGGTAGGGGTGTTATGTAGGATGAGGCATACGGTGGATATTTTGGATAGGATGAGCGGTACCAATAGTGTGTAAGGTTGGGTGAGGTGAATGTAGCATGCGATTCCAGAAGGATCGACACTGAAATTCAATAACATCGGCGAGCATTGGAAGGGATAGATCTTCATGTATTTGCATTATCCTGGTGTCTCTGCTATGTCCGGTGATTATCCTGGCTGCTCTATGTTTCACTCGTTGGAGTTGAATATGCTGTGATTTTGCTGCATGTTGCCATGCAGGTGCAGCGTAAAGAAGGAGAGAGCGTATCATCATTTTGTATAAGTTGGCTGATAAGGTGAGTTCTCTGCTTGGAAGTAACGGATATAGGGCCAGAAGTCGAGAGACTGCTCTGCTAGCAACAGTTTTGAGATGATGTTGAAAAAGTAAGGTCCTATCCAGATCACACCAAGATAACGTGCCTGTGGATTGTATTGGAGTTGAGTTCCAAAGAGTATGAGAGGCTGAAGAAGGTTGGTATGACGCTTTGAAAAGTGAACAACAGCTGTTTTGTCGGCATTTAATTTCATCCTCCATTTTGTAGTCCATTCCTCAATGGAAGTGAGATGACGTTGAGCGTATAGATGGGAGTAACAAAGGTTTCTTGAGGAGGCAAACATGGCAGTGTCATCAGCAAATGTGGCTAATTTAGTATGTAGATGAGTAGGAATGTCTGATGTGTATAGGTTGAAACGTAAGGGAGCCAATACCGATCCTTGTGGGACGCCAGCAGTGATTGGATGGGTAGTTGATGAGTATCCTTGGTAATGAACATAGAAATTGCGATTTTGTAAGTATGATAGAAGGAGTCGAATGTATTGATGATGGAAATCCATAATGCTGAGTTTGTAGATAAGACCACTATGCCACACTCTATCGAATGCTTTGTAGGTATCCAAAAATATTTCAATAGTATGACCACGGTTGTTAAATTGCAAGGTTATCTCTTCAACAACTCTCACAAGTTGGGTTGTAGTGTCATGATGTGAGCGGAAGCCAAATTGGTGGTCAGGAAGTAAATTTCGAGCTTGTACGTGTTGAATGAGACGTGCATGTAGTAATTTTTCGAAGACTTTGCTTAATGTAGAAAGTAAGCTGATCGGTCTGTAATTTTGCGGGTAGAGTAAATCTTTGCCAGGTTTTGGAATGGTCACTACTTTCGCAAGCTTCCATTGTGGTGGATAGTAGCTATGTTGCAGAATAGCATTAAATAATTTGGTAATCAAGACAAGCATTTTTCGTGGTAAGCGTTTTAAAGCTAAGGGAGAAATTTTATCAGGTCCTGATGCTCGATGATTATGTAGTTTTTTGAAAACAGCTCGCACTTCTCGTGGAGTGATGAGAGTAGTCGGATCGAATGGTTGATTGAAAGAGTGAATATTTAAGTAGCGGTGTACTGCATTAATTGTATCTTCATCGTATGGTTCAGCATTTACCATAAATTGTGTTTCAAGGTGGTCTGCAAGGGCTTCAGCTTTTTCGCTGGAAGTGTACACAAGACCATGAAATCCATGTAGAGGTCGATTTATGGTTTTAGGTGTCGTCTTAGTAAAAGATTTGGCTAACGTTCAAAATTCATGATTTGGTTCAGTAAGAGTCTGAAGTTTTATTGACCAATTTTGTGCCGCAATGCGTTGAAGTCTTAATTTTATTCGCCGAGAAAGAAAGTTCCAAAGATTTCTGTACTGATGGTGTCTGGTTGTCCGCCATTTTCGTCTCATCCATCTTTTTAGTGTGATTAATGCATGTGTTCTTAACTGCTGAGGAGTGAGTTGCTGTGAGATAAATGAATGATGGCTGGAAGTGGTTGTAGCATTTAAAGCGGATTTAATAGTAGCTGTTATGATGTCAACTGCTTGTTGAATATCATGCGGTGAGTGGAAAGGAAGACTGGTGTCAGTGGTTCTAGCAACGAGTTGAGTATAGCGATCCCAGTCTGTAGTGTAGACTGGTAGTAACTGTCGATTTACAATCGAATGGAGCTGATAAATATCCATAATAACAGGAATGTGGTCAGAATCCAGAGCTGAAATAGCATGTGGGCCATCTGTAACTGCAATGCCTTTGATGAGAGCCATGTCTAAAACATCCGGTCTTCCCGCATTTTGGGGGAAATGAGTCGGTTCTCTACTTGCTATAGGAGTAACTGTTAATCTTGGTAATGCATGGTAGAGTTTTTTTGCCAGCTGCGTTTGCATTGCGAGAGTTCCAGTTGGAGTGTTTTGAGTTTAAATCACCAGCAATACAGATGTGAGGTCCAAGTCCACTCAAACGGCGTATGTCATCAATGTTTAATGGTACTTCAGGTGGTTTGTAGGCAGCTATAAAGAAAATATCAGAACTTTATGCCAGTAGCTACTATAGATTGCAATGCAGGAAGGGTAAGATGTTCTGTTGATAAATTATTTTTGCAAATAACAGCTGTGCCACCTTTAAGGCCAGGACGATCAGTGCGGATGATGATATAATTTCGTATTTTCCACTTTTGATGAGGTTCAAGATGACTTTCATTTAATAAAAGTAAATCTATGTTGTGTTCATAAAGGAAATATTTGACTAAGTGCTGCTGTGTAGAGACTCCATCGGCATTGAAGAAGGCAATCCGTAAATTTCTTGCTGAAGTTAATTTATTCAGTGCCATCATCAAGAACTGATACAATACTATGCTGTAACAGCCTAGTTGCTGTTGCATTTTTATATTTATTTTCTCCCCTTTTATTTTCTTAGTCTCCGTTTTACTTCCTTTCTGTGTGTTCTCTTTAGCTCATTCTCTTTGGTTGGTTTTAGACTCTTTGAGCGTGTTTCGTTTTGATTTTTGCTTTGGATTTTTATCGTTATTCATCCAGGTTTTCGCTAGTCACGCAGCAATGACTTGGATCTAACGCTTGTTTTTGATTGGACCCTAGTCAATGCTTCGTGACTTGTTTTTTGCTGATTGGTGTGAATCAGCCTTCTTCTCCGTTTGCTGGAAGAACTGCTCTCCCACGCCATGTTAGTTCAGTTCCAATTTTAATGACGAGACGAATGGACGTATGGGCTTTCCGTCATCTGTACTTCCTAAGCCCTGTCTACAAGAGGTAGATATAAACAGGAATTTTAGTAAATATTTTGATAATAATTCGGTTGATTTCGTCCGTTCCGGAACATTATACTAAATCTTAGTCAAGAAGAATTAAAACCAATACAAGTGCTATCAGGACTATTCAGCTACATCATTATTTCGGAATTTCAACTCGTTAAAATTTATTATTTTGTTTTGAGGTTATTTATCAAAATGTAAAGTATGTTCTAAATTTCAGTATGGGGCCGCTATTAACCGAATTCTTACATTACGAGTACCGGTTCCTTAGATTTTAATAATCATATGCCAATTTTTTGTCTCCAGTCTTCCAAATCTATTCGAAATTAGCGGTTAGCAATGTTTGACAGCTACCGCATATTTTCATTACTTGATCAAATTAGCTACATGTCTGTTCGACTATTTTTGCGTACCGTTTCGATGCTAATAGTAAATTTTATATTATTCGACATGGTTCGATAATTTTGGTTTCAACTCCAGCCACTACTTTTCTCCGATGAAAAAGTCATATTTTATAATATTATTTTGCATTTTCAAGATTTATTCAGAACGTCTTTTGTATAAGGTAGTAATCATCCGTAATGGCGTCACACAATTAATAGTGCTAAATTAATTCTTTCTTTACCATGTATTTTGGACTAGAACTTCTTTCGTGTAAGTAATTCTGTAACAAAATTTTACTGAATTATATACCAATGTTTCGGGAACAATTTGTGAAAATATCAACAAAATTTATTAATTATTATAGAAATTATGGACAATTATATGTGACTACGCAACTTTCAGTTCTGCTTAATTAATTCAATGTATACCAGAGATTCAAATTTGCTTGTTACTACAACTCAGCAGTAATTCTGTTCAGATCCTTGTGAAACTATCATATCCGAAAACGTGCAATATGTAAATTCAGAGCAATAAATTGAAATTCTGAAATTTGTTTATTTCTTCGAAAATATATTGTGTTTATGTTCCGTAAACGTAGTGTAGAAACCTCTCAGTTAACCAGGTACGATCTACGGCATTAGTTGATAATCCTCTTACAGTGTTTAGTCATATTTGTGATGTGCAGTGAGTTATTTAATGTTTGACTTTGATATTCGTTGGAAGTTAACCACTAATCGTTATGTGAAGTTGACCGCAATTGATACTAAATTATTTCTGTGTTTCGGTAAACCTATCGTTTTGAGTGATGTGATTTTAATTAGATTAGATCGGTTGATAAATCCGTAAACCAGTGGTAGGATTCTTTCGCCAGCTGAGATGTGATGACTTGGGAAAGGAACTATATATTGAATTTCTGGTTATTACTGCGTTGAAATATGAAGTGACTCCAGCATGTGATTTGTATGAATATATATTATTTGCATTTGTGCGTTATGACACTACGGTTGGATTGAGTTGCGACCGTCATTCGTTTGTGTTCGTTCGTCTTTATTTCAGGAATTGCGATTCCAGACTACAGGTGTAGGCCCTACTAAGGTAAAGGTAAGACATAGTCTTTTGCCACCCTGTAGACTTCGAAGTGAGAAAAGACACAGTATGAGTCACATATGAGTCGTTATGCGTATCATCGTTTGAGATTATTTCCCAAGTAAAGATTTGAGTTTTCTTTCTTAATCTGTCGCTAATCTGAACCAGCTGGTACTTCAGAGTATGAACTGACGATCTAATTAAACGATTGGAGGTGTCGCCTTACCGGTATTTCCTCCCTCGATCTAAAGTAATTTTTTTACAGCGATCACAAGGATCTGGAATCCTCTTTCCCAGATATTCTCAAATCTGGAAGGCATTTCTGCGCCGCTCGTCTGGGGTGTAGAAAATGTTTGGAGCTAGAGGTTAGGTTAGATGCGTTGCGTGGGTACTCTAAGCTCCTGGCGACAATATTTGTCGGTGTGATCCTCTTTTGGGATCATTAGGTTGGGGATGTTTGAATCGTCTGAATAAATCCTTTGAATAAATTGTCTGAATTGTTGTGCCAAATGTGGATATAGTTGATAAGGATATTCCAGTTGCGTCCAGAGATGTAGATTTCTGATCAGAATTTTCTGGAGGAGTTTGTTGATTTTTGGTCTTACTCTTAGCAGATAGTGGTTATTTTTGAGTAGTAGAGGAGCTGTTGTTGTTTTTAGAAGTTGGAGGCTTGACATTATCTTTAGAAGTATCATCTTTTGGAGGAACTTTAGCACTAGCGGAGACAGTGTTTGTTTTTGTACTGAGGTTTGAAGATGTTGCTGTTTCAATAGTAGTTGATTTTTCACGTTGAGAACGACGTTGTTCTTTGGCACGTTTAAACAAATCACAGTCTCTGTAGTTGGCTGGGTGTTTTCCGCCACAATTTGCGCAATGAGCAGGAGTGTCCGGTGATTTTTGACATTCAGTGGTTATATGCGGTCCTCCACATTTCACACATACATAGTCACAGAAGCAAGTTGTCTTAGAGTGACCAAATCGCTGGCATAAATAGCATTGTAAAATGTCATTAGGACGACAAAATTCTACTAGAACACGATAGCTCAGTAGATAGTTTAAGCTATAAATTTCAGGATTATCAATGCTTTTAGGCAAGATAGCGGTTAATCAACGATATAAAGAAAAAATATCTTTGAAAACATGTTTGTATGCTACTTGGTGTTGTCATCGAATGTGATGTCATAGTGTGTATTCGTGCAATCACGTTAATCTCTTGCTCGAACAATCAGATGTTCATTTCCTTGTTTTAGCTCGTGGCGCCACCTGTTATCTCTTTTCTCGCTTTTACACGAAGCACGCAACACGACTGCCAATTGTTTGCATTCATCTTTTTTTTAACGAATTGTGAGAAATATGAAATGAAGATACATTTTAATGGAAATCAAAGTAATCAGTGACGAGTTCTCGGGATTGATGTGCCCAAATATTGTGATACATATATTTATTAATTTTTGAATTCATTGCTATTGGACTTCGAGGCCTTTAACACCAAAATATTGGTCATTTTCTTTTTATGTAACATATAAGCTGTGATGTAAAAATGTATTAACATACCAGTAAGGAAGTATTTTAAATGCTTCTTATGCTTCCAAAGCTACTGATTCCTTTTGTTTACGCTGTACTCTAGCGACCTAAAGTAGTAGCAGACAACAGACCTAGGCTGAGTGGCTAGAGAGGAGAAATGTATATCAAACAGTCTAGATTGGCATGACTTAAATGTGTATGTGATATTGTCGCACTCAAGGTCTTTCCAACGACTGCCTTGCATTGTTCTTTCTGCCACGATGTTTGCAACTATACTTTGTCCGAGGTCTTATGGCAGATGACCTTGAAGAACTAAAAAGAGATTCGACACGGTATCCAAAAATGGTAATTGATTCTGTGTGATGGTAAGGAGCGTATGGAGCTCAGTTTTCTTGAAGTTGTGGAAGTATGAGTGCCTTGTCCGTTTAGCACTGTTGCCAAGTCACGCACGTTAGCAACAACGAGAATGAAGTTGCAGTGTTACAGTGAGCGGAAACTGCCGAGTGTTGATGTGCAACGTTGTAGCGTTTATTGCATGCTTGATCTTCACAACTCACATAGATTCTGGCGATCACAACCGACAATACACGAATAAAAACGAAGCTCTCCTATAACGTCTGGAAATAGTTCATTCGGTTTCATTCGCACGAAGCACACCCGCTGGACAAATTATAGACTTGTCTATCCTTGGATTATTTCCTCGCTAGCAATGAATTACAATGTTATACTGAAGGATATTGCTCCGTATGGGTGCTGAATTGAAATTGCAATGTTTCAAAAATAAAATATTTATCGCTGTAGACACTTTCTTGACATATGGTCTGTCGGATATGATATATAATTAAAAAGAAAAGAATACTTCCTTGAAGAGAAAATAATTCAGAATTTTACAGTATTTGTTTTAACAGGCAGTCTAGAATGGAGTTGCTACGCGTTGTTCACCATCATGTACGAACAAAAATAAAGAATATTTTCCTTTTTTCTTTCTTATGTGCAGTTTTTCTTCTTTAACACCTTGGTCATCGCTGCACTATTAAATTTGTAGTTCTCAATAAGTGTAATATGTCGCCGTAGAAAACGCACACAAAGCGAAATCTATGTCATAGACTAATGCCCTATTAACGAAATTAAATGTTCGTTGAAATATAATTTAAAATTCAATGTTTTCAACATGCAAACGAGAACATGAAAAATGTAGTTAATTTCATTTTATTTGCTTGTTTGTATTTTTTATATTTTTCACTACAGATTTATGAAAAAAGATGAATGAAATTAAGAGATAAATATGTTTTAATGTAATAAGAATATTTCAATATTTGAGCGTTACAGCCCTAGGCAAAAATTCGGCCCTTACAAATGCTGCCGCCCACTTTTCGACCGTCGGTGTAGAGTCAGGTTTAAAACAAGTGCCGAGTGAAGCCCGACGATCCTAACTGACATTTGCAATTGATTTTTTAATCTCTATAATGAAGAAATTAATGACTATTGTAGATATATCGTGACTATCACTGATTTTAATTGCAATTGTTTTCTGCTGACTGTCTCAGATAGTTTGTGGCCCGCCTTCTTCTCAACTATTCTTGCGGTCATATTCCCGCCTTGTTAGGACATGGTCGGCATTTTCCTCAGTCCCAACAAAATCCCAACCCCATAGTCGGGACAAGGGAGGCAAAAAAATACTTTCCCACTCTTTTACCAACCATTTTCACAGAATGTACTGGTGTGTTTGGTACACTGCAAGGATCAGTTTAAGCTAGTTAGATCACTCCTAGCTTCGTCCTTTAGGCCACTTTGACAATAGGATTTTTGCCTAACGCCCCCGTTTGGCGTCGGGCCACTGATGGACCGCCTTTAAATGCGACCTTTTGCCGACTGTCGCCCCCGCCTTCGACGCCCTGCCGATGGCGGCAAAATTGGACCGTCGGGCCTGGGGCGCATTTTCTTCACTGGGGAACGTCAGGTAAATTGCTAAATTATATCTCTCTAGCTGTTTCAAAAATTAGTCTACATGCATTTTATAATACATTTTTTTGTTAAAGGTAAAAATGCATACAACATGCTCTGTCCTACCCTATCCCTATTTGACCCGAATTTGCTTTAAAGCTATAGATATTCAAATTAAATTAAAAATTACTTAGTTGTATGTAAATCACCAATGTGCCCGTAATTGACTCCAACAATGATTATTTCAAATGTGAATTTATAACGGTAAAAATAAAATAGCAGTTAAGAACCTTAACAATTGATTTTATACATCAAAAAATAAAAGCTGAGAAGTCGTAACCGAGTAACTGTTCATCACTTAATTTTCATCGGTGATTCAGTAAGTACAAAATTTAGTTGATTTAAATTATCAAAATAATTTACTTGATGATATTAATTTTAAAAAATCTATTTATTTTATGTAACTTTTCATTAATTAAATTTATTTAATGTCGGGTCAGATTCGCGACCTCGCATTTGATAAATTATCAGTTGTCGGGATTTATCCCTAAAACGGGATTTGCAAAGTTCAAGCGGGATGGCGTCATTTTTTATAAGTGCCCTGAAACGGGAATTCCAGCACGATGTCAACTTGGAGCATAATTTATCTTTCTCTCTCTCTCTCTCTCTCCCTGTCTGTCTGTCTTTCTCTCTCTCTCTCTCTTCTCCTCTTTCACCATCTTACCACACAAATTTCTCCTTTGTTCAGAGGGTTGATAATGATAAACGAATTGCATGGGCGGTAACAGCACTATGGCTTACGACCGTATATATATATGGCCATTCGTGATGTTGCGGGTTCGAATCTCGATTTGGCCATGGATGTTTGTGGATTTTTAACTCATTGCATTCATATAAGCCTGACGGACAGAAGTCTATATTTACTAAAATAGCGCGTATAAAATAAAAGATTAGCAAAGATTTTACTAACATAAGAATCTCAGGACTCCTTACGATCAGTTTATCATTATTATTATAGAAATTTTGCTCGCAAATTTTGGTCTTTTCATTAACACGCATGATATTGAAAGCATTTATATTGCCGCTCTGTCGAATATTCAATCTCATTCAATAAATCTAAAATTCCACTTCTGTATTTACTTTCGTTTCAGTTTTTGCCTTGAAACTGAAACGCTTGTAGCACACTAGCTGCTCTTTTCCAAAATAATTTAACCTCCTGAACCTACCAATAATAAGTGATTATGGAATTTCGGACAATACCTGTGCCTTCAAGCATACAGCTCATGACCATTTACCATCCGAATTACTTAACCTTACCGAATGCGCCATCGTACATTTAGACCTCATTACAGATAGATAGACTTGGTTTGCTTCCCCATTTCTCTCTGCGCTAAAACTAGTGGATAGTCTTCCACAGGAGCGCTTGATTTTGAAATCATCCGCTAGATAGCTCTGGCATAGACCTCATATTCTATTATTAGATCAATGCCAGAACTACCTAGCGGATAAATTCAAAATCACGTGTTCCTGTACAAAAGCCCATTAGTTTTAGCGCAGACAGAAATGGGGAAGTGTGGTACGTCTATCTATTATGAGGTCTGTGGTAATACCTTCGTGCCCAACAGGCTACGGTCTTGTACCCCTGATCTATTCTTCCAGTGGAGTGTCTACTACTGCGGTGTGAGGTTGTGTTCTTGTAGCTCCCATGTATCTGCTTATCCTTCTCTTCCTTTCTCCACTTGTACAGTTCTGAAGCACTGAGCACGAGACGCGCCCAGTCGTGTAAATACATTTGATAACTTACTATGTTGTTTGTAATCCATTTTCTTCATTATGAAATTTGAAGAAATAGGGCTGTAATAGAAGATGCCTGTCTGAAAGTCTACTGTCTTTACAGATCTTACACTAATTAACAGAACAACACTGTTTTCTGTGATCTTGAAAACAACGGAAAACAAATTTTAACCATTGTCCTGTTATTGAAAAGAAATCACTGCAATTCGATGTCTGTCTGTCAGAGTATCTTTAATGACATATTACATTGTATTTCATGTTAAACGAATAAAATGTTACATACCATTTTCCTATAGATTGGAGCATGACGGTTACCTGGGAAATTTAAGGTAACCACTCTGAAAGAGTACCAAGCAATGTGTTTTTTTCTCTCATGTAAAAAATCCATCAAAATGATCATCAGCAGGCCTGACGTGGGTTCTATGAAAATATCTTCCTAAACTTTAGCTGTACTGAATCTTGGAAGGTTTTAGAGTAAGTATCTGAACTCTGGTGCATCACCATCTAATGCTTTTACGAAGTTTTTGATCAGTCCGAGTTCGATCAGTAAAGATGGTTGCAAAATTATGTAGTGGATGCAATCAATGGATGCCGTATTATATAATTTTTGTTCCTTGTTCCAAAGTTTGTCGAAGAGGCTAGTCTTTCTTCTTCTTCTGTAAAGTTTTCAGCTATCTACTCACATAGGAAACAGTAAAATTCCGTATATTCCTATTGTGGACGAAGTAGGATCGCAACCATTTTAAGTCACTACATATCTATTGCTATCTACAATACAAACTTGCCAGTGTGCAGAGTTAATTTTGTTTCTTCTGACGCCAAAATTGTCTAGCCATATATATATATATATATATATATATATATATATACAACATTACAAAAATCCTACCTATTTAACACCACAGAAACACAGAAACAGAACAACCGGCATTCACTCAGAAAATTCTCACATCCTTCTACACCAGCACTTTGTTACTAGTAATCGGGTTCGATCATACTTTTGCCTCCAGTGCGCTTGTCTACGGGCTGAGGCTGTGATCTTGATATTGAATCTTCAAACATTTCTTTTTTTCTAACATCAATGACACTAAGCATTGGCTCTATCTTTTAAACCAGACCACATTGACCATTTTTATTTTTCTATTTATAATAATTAGTAGCATGAATTTGGTATAAAATTCTTCCTTTCATTCCCATAACAATTTTGTTGTTGACCAGTGAAAGCGGTGTAAGCATTCCATTTTCGAACGTTATCTGCCTTCATTATTGAAAATGGTGGTAGTATGAATGATCTCGTGTAACCGTAAAAAAGTGGGATTACATTTAGTTACAAGAAAATAAACAAATCACCGAGTTTGTTTGAACAGGCTGTTTCAGAGGTAGAGGGGGCAATTTATATCTTTGTAGCTACTTGCGCTAGGAAAGTGATTGAGACATCGTTGGAAAGGTCTAGGTAAAACGAGTTCAAACCCGTATCATTCATCCTGATAACAGGGTCGGATTTCGAGTTTCGGTGTGTGAAGTTCCCATTAGATTTGGCAAGTAGGTACGAATTAGGCTATTTGAGGTCAAAAGTAAGGACTATGTACATTTTACCGTTGGTGTTCTTCAGTAGTGGTAATGTAGTGGGATTGCATTATCCAGTGTTCGATTTGTTATAAATTACGATGGGGGATCCTAACAGTGGTTGCTGGTAAGTTTCAAGATATCTGTTTGGGTAGAAATACAAAGATTCTATCCCTGGTTGGGATGATATTCGAATCAACAACTGGGGATCAAATCCTCACGAACCGGGGATAATCCCCAGCATTCCCCCTGGCAAATCGAACACTGGCATTATCTAGAGAATGTGGAACCAAGTATACGTTCCAGCAAGTGTTCGAAAAAAGAGGCTGGGAGCTTTGTAACATGTAATACTGCAGACACAACAGGCTACACGTAAGTAAGGTAATCTAAAATTGTACTTTTATATTGCATTATTACAGTTGGGAATAAAGAACTTCAAGTTATACACAATTATTTTAGAACTGATATTTGCAGTATTAGTTTTAAGGGCTGATTTTCATTCAATCTTGCGATGCTTGCTTTGCTTGCGATTTGGCTGAGTAGCCAATTGAAACACGTATTTTATTGCGTAGGTAAATGTAACGCCTGTTTCAATTGGCTACTCACCCAAATCGCAAGTAAAGCAAGCAACGCAAGAATGAATGAAAATTAGCCCTAACACTTATTTGTACATAACAACTATTTTTATAACTGTTACGGAAAATAACATAATGCCCATCCCTACTCCACCTGGCACTCGGCCAGTGTAGCCAACTAGATTTATATTACAAAACAAATTTTGTATTGTGTTTCCTTTTGTAGGCTTTCTGAATAACTGAGTAATTCGAGCGTTACGGCATTGATACAGCATCGTGTAAATTTCATTCGTAATTTTGGCCTTTGCGGTGATTTGAAATCTTAAACTCTGCTATTGTTGAGGGAGAAAGAAAAGGGAAGGTAGCGCTCAAGATCTCCCTTGTATCCCGATATCTGTCTATGGGACTGAAAAACATTGACACGAATATGGCAACATTGGTTAACGCCCGAGACGTTATTTAGCGTGCAGGACTGACAATTGCCCCTCCCCCTAAGTAGGAGACTATAAGCGCACTAAAACGTAAAACAACTTGTTTAAAAAGACAAGTAAAACCAATATAAAAGCACACTAAAATGTAAAGAAAAATATCTTTTTTTTTTTTCAATTTCGATTTTTTGTACGAGTTCGGAACCAAATTTCTAACTAAAACAACTACTTGTAACGTGCTACGTAATGTAGGTTAGTGAGTTTTAATTGCCTTTTATAGTAATTCATTCGGTTTCGAGCTCATACAAAAATCGAGAATGAGAAAAAGATTTTAAGAAGTACTTTTAGTATTATTTATATTGCGTTTTAAGTGTGTAGCAGTAGTTTGTTCTGCCTATTCGTTTAGAAGATATTGGAAGAGTTGTGTTTCATTGTCCTACTTCAGCACATACTAGTTGAAATGTGTGATTTCAAGGTTTTGAAAATGAATGTACACCCCCTCATTATGTGAATTTCGTTTGTGTAACAAGAAGCTCTGGTTTTCTTGAAAAGGTGTGGTGGACTTATGGGAAGGCTTGATTTCTTACGTTTTTGTCTTCTCTCTCCATGTGAGCTGAAAATTTTTGTTCAGATGAAATCCAATGCTATTGTCTTTTGCTATGGATTTCCCTGTTTTGGGGATTCAATGTAGAAACAGGTTTTTCTATTTTGCACATTTCGATGTGTGGATCCTACTTTTAGTCAAGTCTTGGGATCATTATAATAGTTTCGCCACCATAATATTTACTAACAAACTACAGAATGCAGTTAGTTCGTTGACTTCTTGTGGAGCCTTTTTTTTACCCACAACACTCTATGAGCTGTTTTTTATGAGAATTTATTTACGGAGTCTCTTCCTTCTACTAGCTGCCTCAGTGTCAGTGGATGTAAGATTTATTCCTCTTCTCTGGCTTGAGTCCGAATTGTTTAGTGGTGTCCACCTCAAGACACTGATGTCCATATGATATCTCCACAGCACAGATGGCTAGTTTAATCGGCTATTTAATTGTATCTTGTCATTGGGAATTTTTGTAATATTGCTAATCATCACTGCCTCTAACGAATATTTTTTTTTCTGTTCTGAAAAGATTGAAAACTCCTTTCGATCATTTATTTTCGATGATCGACTCGCCTCGTTAATGATTTTGTTGTCGGGCTGGAAGAGGTTAAGAAAATTTCTCTTGGCCACCTTTTTAATGACTGCTATAAAAATGAAGTCAAGACTCTTTGATACATTAGAGTTTTTCATCTGCTGTAAACAACACTTTACAAAAAATCTAACAATTAAGATTTTCTTACTTTTTATGTTCAATAAGACTGTTACTTGTTTTTAGCTATATCATATTAACAGTGAGGAGATGGAATGAACGCAGAATATGAAATAAAAACTACGCTTGGAAATAGGTGAGATACGCCAAACGATTTATAATAAAAAGTCTTGCCCCACCCCCACCCAAGCAAAAATTGAAATGACACCAGTGGGTAATGCCAACACTATATCGAAACTTTCCTAATTTTTCCTGTTGTGTACACACTTTTGAATGAGTAAAAATATCCTGGTTAAAACTAGATTTCAATAATAAATATGTGTGTAATAGTGAATGTCCAACGTGAATATACATTGGCTAAAATAAAAACTACAACCAGAGGAAAATGTAAATATTGGCATTACCCCATCGAGAAGTAATACCAACACTATTACCTTTTTCCTCCTTGGTACCTTAGATGTTGGTAATACCAACTCAGATGGGAAACCCACACCATGAGCATTAGTTTGATAATACTGACATTGATGGGATGAATTGGTGGAAAGAAGAAAGTGGGAGGAAACGGGAGCATCTCTCGTGAACTCACGCACACGATGTTTGAGCACCACAAGAACCACATGGCATGAGCAGGGATCTATCCGATGACCCCTAGCACCAAAGGTAAGCGCTCTACCAACTGAGTCACCATGGCTCCAGATATATTAAGACTTTAAAATATATTTTTCTGGCAATTACTAGTAGATATGAAAATAGGAACAAAAATGTACTCACGAATGTGATTTTCTCCGAACAAACAGCAATGGCGTATTTTCTGAACGAAACTTTAAAGCAAAATGTTGCCTTTGCTTGTTCCAGAGGAAAATATTCAAATTAATTGCGACCGCGTCAATTCATGCATGACTGGTTGTCGGCAAGTTTCAGAATTACATAATCTTAGTTTTATTTTTTTGTAAATAGATTTTTACCTTTCCTTTCGCAACCACAACTTAAAGACAATTTATTTTAGGCATCAAGATATTTGATATATGTATGTGACGAGTCGGCACCAGGTCTTCCGGATAAAAGGGATAACAAAAGTTGTTCGATCTTTCTGCCTCGCTTAATTCAGATCTTCACAAGTGCTGAAGTATCGTCTTTCGTTCCTATAGAAGGGGTAAAACCAAAAGTCACCAAGCATATACCTTTCTTAGGAAAAAGGTGTGTTTTTTCTTTATGTTATTTCCTGCAAAAATTCCACTTCAGCTGAGAACACATATAAATTGTTTCCTGTTTCATCCGTGCAGGCATTTCATATTTTAAATAAATTACGTTAGCTCCAGTAAATCAGAAATTGAATACGATGAATTCTGTCAACAAACGATTAGTATCAAATGTTATCTATTGCTTCCGATATCATCAGACGCAGTTGTGCCAGCCTGACATCATGTTTCTAAGATTCAATTATTTTCAGTTCATTAAATATGAATCTTACATTACCCCATTTCTTCTAGTTATTATTGTCTATCCCATCAAATTCGTCAGTAAAAGGAGTGAGCCTGTTCCCTAAAAATTATCAGTCACAGAAATATGAAATTTCTTAATGAATTTGTTCAATGTTTCTCTCCTGGCGACACTACGGCTGTGATATATTTTCTATATCAGTCTAATCATTTCCATCACTACACATTGTGATGCTGATAGATAAACTTGAGGCATGGAGTGGCGGTATCCGGTGCTACTTAAATATTGCATTCATTCCATTTACTTCCTTGAACATCAGACAGCAAAAGAGTTGGGTTAGATTCAGATATGGGCTTTCTATCGTAAGAGAAGATTAATTCCTTAGGCTACGTCTGGGAGGGAACGATTGACGACTCTACAATGTCGTACTTTAATAGCGCATTCAATTTCTTGCGTGACTGCATTTTGATATGAAGGGTTGAGGCGGCTGCGTATGGACACAAAGACCGTAATGTGGTATGGGAGACTTTTGGATTAGGTCATAAGCATGTGAACTGAAACGAAGATTCATGGACATCTATAACATCCATGACCAGATTTACTTATGTTAATGAAGGCTTAACATGACTTATCCATTTTCTTCAACACTGTAAAAAGGATTTATGGAAATGAGATAGCCTAATTTGTTATTATAAAACACTTAAGTTATTAACGCGTTCAGAGTTTAGGAACTAACACGTTAAAAGAATTTAGAAATTCTGTTTGAAAGCTACACCGCAACACCGAAATTAAGTATGTGCATATACATATATTACTATTATTTTCAATGTAGAATTAATACTGTTTCAATTATATTTTGTTTTGAAGGAGATATAGAACTAACTCCAAAGAAACACATTAAAAAGTAAATATTCTCAATTCCTTTAATGAAATGCTTGAATCACGCACCAAAATAGAAACTACTAAAAACCAAGTTACTACCCACAACGGACTAACTCTATTGGAACAACGCATACTTTGCTACAAAGCTTCGTAGGTTTTTGATTTAGCTAATAATTTGATACCGACTTCAAGGATTTGACATTTTAAAATATTACTTTTAAACCTTTTGTTCACGTTCGTGTTATAATTTTTTTCCCGCCAATTTAAACAGAAGCCTCAGAACAAATATTTAGCAAAAGGCTCGCCCGAGCCTCTGCGAGCCCTCTCCAGCATATCCCTGCCTAAAGACCATAATTCAATTAAAACTTTGAAAAAATCTGATTCTATGTAAATAAGCAATATACTGTTAATTGACTCCAACAATGCTTATTGAGCGATTGAGAGCAACTAACAATGGATTTAAAAAAAGGGGAGAGACCGTAACATCGCAACTCTTCATAACCTAATTTATATCTGTGATTAAGTAAGTAAAGAATTTAATTGTTTTAATTGTAAAAATAGTTTAGTTGATTATTTACTAACGAATGAATATCTGTCTATATATTTTATAAACCTTTAATTTATTAAATTAGTTTAATGTAGGATAAGATTCGGGATCTCTCGTGTCAATGCTTCTTTCGAGGGCTCATCCAATTGCACCGCTAGTCTCAAAACAATATCATTCAGAGCAGAAAAATATATATACGAAGTAAAGCAAAAAGTTCTGAGTAAATGTATGTGTATGTGATATATGTAGGCTACTTTTTGGAAACTCCCCAAATCGTTCAGAAGAGTGAAGTTAAGGTTAGATTAGAATAGCTCAGTTTATAGTTGTTCGTTAAAGTTGTCTTTAACTAGGCTTAGCGCCTCTAGACCTTCTAAATAAGATCCGAAATAATAATGTTCTGAACTTTGTGATTACTCGTCCTGGGGAGTATTTTATGTGTACTACTGACGTAACAGCCTGGGAGCGCACGTTGGATGAAACAACCGCCATATTCTCCTGATTTGGCACCAACCGATTATCACCTCTTCTCAAGCATAAAGATCTGCTAAAGGATGGGGGATTTGAAAATGCAGAGGAGCTTGCGCTGCTACGAAGTTCATTCTTAAGGAAGTCATCAAAAATGATCTTGGAGTTGTTCCTACCCAGTGCCGGATCTAGGGTGATGAGCAGAAGAGGCCAAGCGTCCTGGGCGGCATGTTTAAGGGCGGCAAACATCTAAAAATAAAGAAAATAGAAGCTCCTAAAAAAAAAGGAAGTAAAATCGTATATTAAATTGAAATTGACCTAAACGTGTTCAAATTTTCAATACCGGCGCGCTAAGACATTGTTTATGTTATTCCATACAACCTACCTTCATCTTTAAAATTCAAAACCGCGATTCAAGTTAGATAGGCAGGTCTACTGCCTTACTGGAGTTAGTAATAGCGATGCCACGACAGGCTCCCCAGATGATAACAAAAGTACACTACGTGACGCGAGACAATGTTGTAGCCGTCGCGTCGGTCGGTCCTGTTGTTTGGCTAAAAAAAACAATGGGAAGGGTGATAAAATGTAACTTCGGTCCCGTAAGAAAATTTCTAGATCCGGCACTGGTCCTACCTATGGTATTATCGTTTGGCAGAACTATATAGCAACAGAAGTGATCTTGTAAAAGAAATTATGTCATAGGATTTGTGAAAAACAATATCGTTCATCTCTTTTTCCATGTTGGTATCAGATCCAAGACTTTATGTGGTGGTCCATCAATCCTAAAGACAAAGGGTAGATGGCTCTGCTCAAGGGAAGGCGATATACTCCAGCATAGGTGGCTCGTTTTGTCAAAGTTTGAATCCTCCATGTAATTTGACTAGGATTCCAAAAAGTGTTTTAATTAGTTTAGTTACTTATCTGTTTATGATACTTCTTGTAAGAAAACAAAATGTTTAAGTCAATTTCTTTCATGAAAAGAATCACGTATTTAAAAGTTAATTGTAAAAATTCCACATTTAATTAAAATAATGTCATGAAAATTACTGTGAACACGTATTTAAAATTCACCCCTTGGTTTCACGTTCTATTTTGTATTAATGATTTATTAAGTGGTTCATAATATTTATTATTTTCTAAATGTTAACATTATTTGCTTTGGTTTTCTTTTTTCATTTCTAAAAAAAATTATTTAACAAAAGTTTCCCTTTTCCTGTATTGGAATATGTGTGTGGTCTTATTAGACCGTAAAATTAACAGACCTAGCATCATATTATCACGTTTGCTATTTGCACAAGTGGTCACTTGTTCAAATCTTGCACGGGTTCAACGAATAGACCGTTTTGGTGACCACTTTACCGTAGGCGCTGTAGTTCCTATGGTGAGAAATTCACCAACTCGTTTCAGGACATGAAGAACAATTCACTGAATGTCTGGAGACCGTATCCTAGAAGAGCTGTTGTCACTGAACGGAACCTTAGTTATCAGCAAGGTTGCCAAATCGCAAGAGCAAAGTCCCTCTAACAGGTTTCTAAAAACCCACAATTTTTGGTCAAAAAGCTCCAGATTTTCTATATATGATGAAAGTGGATAAAGAATACTGACCACCCACGAAAGTTTGGTTGCTATAGATTAGGTTAGGCATTGTCAACTCCTTATATGTAACTTACAATGGGTGGTCAATATTTTGAATCCAAGAAAGTAGTTCCTTTTCAATTTCTCAGTACCTCGAAATTTCCTGGTAACGGCAGTCGAGTTTTTCTCCCCGGTAGTAACCCACCCAAAACTTCAGATTTAACGTGAAAGCATTGATGTTGACAACTCAGGTAATTTGCTCCCTTTGTTTCGAAAAGAAACGTTACACACACACACAAAACAAGAAAGAAATACAACTGCGTGTAGCTTTCATTAAAAATAAAATAATGATTTTTTTTTTAATTCTTTGCTTTCAAATTTCAGTTTTTAAAATATAAGAACTGAATTTTTATTGTACCTTGACATGAAGAAATAAAATGTCATGATAATCATAATTCCTTAACAACAGATGCAATATTTGCTTTATATTTGGTTAGCAAACATTTTATTAAAAATAAAATTTACCACCCATAAAATTCATTTTATCTTATTAAAAATAAAAATTCAGTTCAGTTTATAAGCTTAGGTATAGGATAATCATATTTTTGAGAAGCTAATCCCGGACACTCTAGCAATATTCATAATCATTTTTATTGTAATTCGGTACCGGGATCAAACACCAGACACATTGCTACACTATTTCTGTCCGACTACTTCAAAATTTACTCTACATACATATAACACTACTATTTTTTGTGAAAGAAAGAGAATGTATATAAAATTCTAGAATATGCAGTCTTTCGAAAAGCAGAGAAACCAATAATACATATTAATTACTATTATAGTCCAGTAGAAATAGGGGAATATAGTGTGAATACTCAGAACAAATTGAATCAAAACAAATTCTTGCACCCTTCTCATACAACATACTGAAATCCGTTCACATAACTGTCAGAAAATGCCAATCTCACATTCCATCGAATAGTTCCCCAATTTAAGAGGGTGTTAGTAGACACGAGGGCCCCAACATACAAAATACATTCAAAAGTCATAACTACCCCACTATATGTAAGGTACAGAGTACAGCTTGAGATTGATTCAGAGCCGCAATTTTAAAAATTGCACAAATAAACGATCGGAATTTGTCGGATTTTAAGTATGTTTCACTCTGGGGGTGTTATTGTTCGTATAACGTAGGAGACGTTTCTGTTCCAATTTGTTATCAGTTCAGTTGTAATTTTATAACACTATTATGCCCATAACATACTACATATCTGAGCAAGTATAATTTAAAAGTATAACTGATTATTACAACCAATTTTATTAGAATTATTTCGGGGAGTGTGAGCCGAGAATAGATAATAATTTATTAAAAGAACATCAAATCCTGGACTTTTCTCGGCCCGAACGCTAGTATGAAATCTCGGACTGACGAGACTAAACCCAGACGTATGGTAGCCCTAGGTACAGTATATGTAAAATTGAACGAAATTGCAAGCGTAAGAGATAACCACGTGACGCACTGAAAAGAGGGCGAGAGGAAATGAAACAAATCCAGTTGCGTACAGCAAAAAGAAAACTGTAATCTGAGTCACCAGAGACTCTTTAGTTAAAGACGCGGTCATTTACTGTAAAGAGTCACCAGAGATTCTTTAGTTAAACACGCAGGTCATCTTTACATTTATTTCCTTAGTTCACATTGGTTCGTGGTGTCCTCAAATCTTGCAGCGTTAATTTAACCCATTTCCCGACGTCATTGAATGATGAAAATTTGCACAGCGGCGTAAGTTGGGTGACAATACAATATTTTTATTGTTAGGTTCATATATTTCTATATATATTTTAAAAGCATATTTTAATATTTATTTTTAATATTACCCAAAAATACTAGCCTGCAACGCTGTGGTCTTTGACTGGTTGCAGAACACTTTAGGATTTGGGTAAAAAGTATAATGAAAAAAACTTTTTAAAGACATACTTTTCTTAAACAATTCGTAGTAAAAGGTAAAAAAAAATGTTTATCCATGACTAAAAAGAAAAGCATGCTGCGCGTTCTCATACACAGTCACTTTACAAATTCTTCAATTAGCGCGCCTCATGCTTTTCATTTCAGTCATATATAAACAAAGTTATTTTTAGCTTTTAGTACGAATTGTTTAAGAAAACTATGTCTTTAAAAAAATTTTATTATTTTTTTCTAGGATTGGTATCCTTAAATTTACCAAGAACATAATTTGCTCAAAGAGCGGTGTTCTGTAAAACAACGGGTGATCTTGTAAGACCAACCAGATTTCTCCTGTTGATTTAACAGCACAATCTGCTCCTAGAGTAGAAGACTCTAACGTAAAGGTCCTTTGGTATCTATTGTTAAAGGAAACTGTTTATTTTGGTTACAGGAATCGTATAATAATATGATTCAAATAGAAATTAATACAACCCTGTAAGTAAGAAAATGATGTTCAAAATTGACCAATGAACTCCAAGAACGTTCATTATATGTTACTAAATTTGCGAAGTTTTCACTGCATACGTTAAAGTTCTCATGCACTTTTTCAAATAAAAGTAACAAGCATTCGTGAATCAAGTACCTTATTTTTTCGTGAATCAAGTACTATCATATTTTATTATACTGATAAATATGTAATCTTGTTCTCCATTATTATTCGAGAAATGTGAAATTATTCAGTACAATTTGTGATTATCTATTTGGCTTTGATATTCGTACAAAGTTTCATCTATAACCCGAGCATAGAGTGACTTCGTATTCGGGACGCCCTAGGTTTGATACAAGCAGTTGACCATCTTGATAGGTTTTACCAGAGTTTTTCGACAGTCACTCCATCAACTCCGTAGTCAAATTCTTTCCGCGTCATTTCCCCTACTAATCCTGAGTGAATCATGAATGCCTAAAAAAAAAAAAAAATTCAAGTCACGTATAATGTACACCGTGTTAAAAAGAATGGTTAAAACTGTGATACCAAATAGTATTCACCAAAATACGAAAGGAAAGGCGTTGCAGAGAACTTATACAGAAAAACCGTAATTTTAAAAGTTCCTCAAGACGTACTTTACGAAGCAGTAGGTGGGCATTTGAATCATGGAAGTAGCGTCTCCTTACCGCAGTGCTATATGTTAGCGTTCTGCTAAAATGTGTTTGAAGAATTAAGAACAGTGCCAACGCCTTATCTATCAGCTCTGCGTTTCACATAGACGGTAGAGCATGGAATTATTAACCCTGAAGGCAGGGCTCAATTTCCTCCCAGATCACGTTATTTATTTTTTTAAAAATACGTCTTTCTTTGTACATATAAATGATTGATCCATTTTCAACATTTTACACTATTCACGGACATACAATAGCTAATGTCTGATTAGATCTTTACGTTTACGCAATTTGAAAAGTTACATAGTTTACGAAATTAGCTTAGATAAAGTCAGGTTAGATATTTATTTCTTTTTAATATGATGTAAACACTCTACATCATGTTTAACACAAAACTGTTCACTCCCTGTGCTGGTGCCTCTCCCGTGATTCCTTAGGACGGCGATCGGCGATCGAAAAGAAACAATTTGACAAAGATCGTAGTGAAAGTGAAATTTAAAGTGAAAAAAGAATTAAGAAAAACATACCAAACGAAATTCCGATAAGAGTGCGAGTGTAATTTTCAGTTGACCTGCTGTAAAAATTTTTCTCCAGAAGGTTCTGGTGCTTTTGATTAAGGAATCAGTTCTCCAAATTTTCTGTTCTTTATACACATCCATGCTTTACTCTAAGACAACTTACGAGTACTCTCCACTCTGCTCACAGCTCCACAATTTAACACCCTAAGGTGCTCAGCTCATAGAGTACAATTGTTATACTGTTCCTGAGAATTCCATAGTTACGTATGTGCAATTAGACACTTTAGATGATGTTCTTATAGAGCTAATCTCTATAGACGTTAGTTGCGTATGAATACTGTTTTGTTATTTCTTATTGATAAAATGCTATCGAGTTGTATATACGTAACTATAATAAAGATAACCCAAATATTCTATGCACGCACATCTATGATCGAACTAAACAAATCTAACGTAACAAACCCAAACCGTGCGAAGCTTGAAGGTGCTTTCAGGAATAGATACGAAGTATGTGAAAGACTTTATAGTGAAACCTCTTTTGACGTACGAATTGAGCCTGGGGAGTATCAAACAATAGGAACTGCAATAAGAACTTTAACACAATAGCATTTAGCCTTCTTTCTATATCATTTCTATTGTCGATTAGGTTGTACGCTATCACCGACCGAAAATAGAATAACCGTTAAAGTTTCAATACCGTAACTGAAACGCTAAATTGAGATTTTAATGGGAGAAATAGTATGATTGATGAGAAAGCAAAGATCTCCGGAAGTACTTAAGTAAAGTCCAACTTCATTTTATTTTAGAACTGGGGAGTTTCAAGAAGACACTGTTATACTGTATTGAAGCTGTATTGCTGATTCTGTTTGTTTGTTCGTACTGGTGCAATCCCTTGGCAAGAAAAAAGACCTCTTTAACACTTAAGGAACATAATTCAAGAGAGTTAGAAAGTTGTCAGGACTAAATGACAATCGAAGTAAAACTAGTAGACCGTACATGTCCTCCAGAATGAACATGACTCATAACTCTACAGAAAGGATATATTTTGTTCATTGGTAGATATTGGCAGGACGGTTCTACTAGATGTAAACATATTTTGTGGTTAGATGTACAAGTTAAGTATGTCTCGACATATTAATAGATCACTTTCAGAATTACCACATTTTAATGGCCAAAAGTAGCGAAAGGGACAAAAAGACACAGTCATTTTAACACAAAAGCAATGTGATCTGGTAGCGTGTAACATAATACTATCCAGTACAATAAATCGTGTATACTAACATTTAAAACGGGTCAGATATAACTGAGTATATTTTGTTAGTAATTGCATTTCTTGATCGCAAGACCAGCACGATTCTGCTTGGAAGATCGTCAGCTTTGTACCGATAACATTCTTGTTGCAACACAAACCAACAGAGGGCCGCGGTGGCTCAGTTGGTAGAGCGCTCACCTCTGGTGTTAGGGGATCGTCGGATCGACACCCCTACCAGCACAAAGCCCTGCTCATGCCATGTGGGCTTTGTGGTGGACAAACACTGTGTGCGTGGGTTTTCTCGGTGCTCTCGTTTCCTCCCACTTTCTTCATTCCACTAATTCATCTCGTCATCATCCATACGGCCTGAGCCATAGTTGCCTAAAGGCCTTAAAATAAATTCAACAAACCAATGGACTACTTGCACTCAACTTATGTAATTATAGATAGAACATAATATGCATAAAACTCCAATGGCCAAGCTCTATTTTAGCATGGAGCTATTAAGAGAACTATCGAGTCAATCTTTTCAAAAGGTTGGTGATATGGATTTTTTAAAGTGTTCTATGGATCACCATAGTTCCATAAAGTAAACGAATTAAAGTAGCAACTTCAGCAGACGAAAATTTCTCTACTAAATTCGTCTTAGGAACACTTGCGTAAAGTACCCCAAGAAAAGTAAAAAATTATCTAATTACAGTAAAACCAAACACCCCGAATCGCTACTTTCTGCCCAATGTAGCAGTTCTGAACTCAATGAAAGCTTTTAAGTGATAGACACCATGTCTGTCTTTCTTTCGTTCTAGTTAAAATGACCATCAACAGAAGAAACGGATTACTTTCCCATAAGTTTGGAAATCACAACATATTTCAAGACATTCGGTCAACTATGAGAAGAATATGTTTCTTCATTCCCATCAACATCTATCTGCATGACGTATGGATATGATAACCAGAAGGACTGCACTATGAAGACATGGACTGAACAATCCTTGAAACCTACTGGAAAGAAGGAGTTTCAGAGCGTTGTATTGTGTTGCAACTGTTGCATGCCCTTGCCTATATATAAAAGAAAAGAACAGAAATAACATCTTCATAGCAAAACAACTACCATATATAGAAGTGTGTGTCCATTAATATCTATATAATTAATCAAATTTTAACCAATAGTTCCCATGATCATTGTTTTTTTCTCAAGTCTATTGCGTTTGGATTAGAGAGAAATCTTTGAGATCTTCCTATAAAGGTATGTCGTTAGAAATAATTATCAACACACACACAAAAAACGAAAATAAACAAGTGGATCATATATTTTATCCTTTTGATACACATACTTGATCAAAGTCTGCTTAATGGTTTCATAATAATCTACATTTCTCTTGGCTCAACACACACTTCTCTTCAACTGTGAACCTTGTCTTTCAACAACCTATATTGCTTTTGGTGGATATAACGTCACTTCAACACACTACTAAGTATAGTAAAGCAATTGAAATTATTACTTTACATAATACTTTTAGTAATGTTCATTTTAAGATGTAGAAATAGTAATTCGATTCTTTAGAGATACATTCTACACAATTCTCTTTTGTTCTCTTCTTTTATTGATGGCAAGAATATGACGCTTTGAAACCCCTCGAAAATAATCGAAAAGAAACTGAGCATAAATCCTGGCCAACACGAATTGTATTGCCAATTATATTAGAACGATATTATATTAGGGTAACTTTGTCTAACTGATTCAGAATACGATATTCGTTTTGTTAGATTGATTCCTTTTTTCTGAGATACTGGCCAGGTGCTCATAAATAACATTGGATCTGAAATAAATCTCACAAAAGTAAACAAATCAAATACCAAAGGCATCAAAATGAAAGCCAACAAAAACAGTTATGCAGAGTAAAATGCTTTTCGTAGGATTTTCCTCTACGTGCGTCGTCAGACAAGAACGTTTGAGATTCCAGCTGTAGTCTGCCGTCAAGTGATTGTCCCATTCACACCTTTCCTCTATGAACTTTATGTCCTTAAGCTTTTCCCCTTGTCTATTAGTTCAAACACTGCACAAATTAGTCTAACAGGGACTGAAAAATGTGCACTTTTTTAATCGTAAAAATTCTCATAATTGTAAGGTCTACATGCGCAATAATCTCTTTGGAAGTTAGACATGACGGCCCTAGCGAGAAATTTCATGACTATACAATTTGAAAAGTCAAATTGTTGATGCGTTTTTGAATTGGATGACCATGAGAGATCCGTGATTCTAGTTTTCTTCAATAATCCGTACAAAGAACGATTTATAGATCAATTTTAAAATGATCACGATCCCTCTACAAGATCTGAACGAATACATTCTTCAGTCCAAGTAGCAGAAGAGTTTATTATCTGAGAAACTATAGCCCGTTAATGACGTGTGATACACTACAATTATCTCTTGAAGACATATCAAACTTGCTCTAATCTACTAACCCATCAGGAGATAAAATTTCTTTATTCACTATTGCTCCTTGAAGCGGAAGTAACTTGCTGATTTCATGGAAGTACAATCTCTCATATCACGTGTTTCGTGTAGAGACTGAAACCTTTCGTATTTGCAGCGCAAAAACAATAGGTTCTCTTACCACCATGGAAACGCCGAAGTTTTTATGGCTCCATTTCTTCACTGTCGTAGAACTGTTCATAGCTCTTCAAACCTTATGGGGAGTCAAAGACTTACCTTGTTTAGTATAAACATTAATGTTTCCATTTGTTTTGATACAAGTGTAAAGAACTCCATTCAGATTAATTAATCACACCCTTTGTAAAGTTACCGAGCCGCCGAAGCTCAGCGTTGACGTAGCATTCGGGAGGTCGTGGGTTCAATCCCAGCGGCCGACCATACCCACTGAGGTTTTTCCTGGGTTTTCCCTAAGTCAAACCAGGCAAATGCCGGGAGGCACCTTCAACAGACATCCTAGCCGACATCTTCCCTCATCCTTTTGCTTACCCTACTCCGACCCGAGCCTTAGATGCCTAAAGACTATAAATAAAATTCAAATTCACTCTTTGTAAAGAACTTCTGCAAAAGAATACACAAACGGAAAAATTGATGTATTTGAGTTTATATGCAATGGACAAACTTGGCACACGATGTTAAAACAATAAAGGTACAAACCAAATACCCCAGTATACTCGTTTCTAAGTAGCTACAAGCGTTAGTTGGGTATAGTCATATATTCAGGGTATCCACCTCAGAAAATAACTAGAGCTAACTGAAGGAAACTAATGTCGTTTCTTCTGATTCAGTACTTGCAAAATTATCTGAAGTTCGTTCAAATATTCTTGGCGACCAAAGAAATGATACTTTTTTTTATTGTTGTTGACCAGGTTAGATAGAAATATAATAGTTATACTATACTAACTATTGGGTTTGTGCAAAGGTTGTACTCGTTTTGTGGAGACGACACAAAAAGTAAGACACCTGTTACTATCATTTTGAATGGTCTCTTGTCACCAGCTGTGTGATAGGAAGTAAATCCCAGGCGGTAAAAACTCCTCTAGATTATCGTTAAAAACTTGTTTGATTCTTTCGATATTATGACAGAAAACAACGCCTTTGTAATTGACGAGCGTTGGTAGGTTAGATATCAGTTCTCTCGTTTTATCCGATCGTTGGCAGTAAAAGTTATCATTTATAGTTTGGATAAATACGAGAACCTCTCACCTTTTACATCCTACATTGCACTTAACAAAATCGTTTGGAGATGAAGTCATCCTATCGAGGGCGATGGAGATAGCTATGCAGGAGCTTCGAAGCTTGATAAGACGGTACATTACCCGCTTCACATTCTCCATCAAAATTGTTTGCCACAAAAAGTTAGTTGTCAACGACTCAAGTCCACGCAACATAATCTGCGGTGTTAGTATTCCCATCGCGAGTGGCATCTATAGACGAGGTAGAATGTTTGCACATCCAGTATAATTTACTTATTTTTATCAAACAAAATATATATTAAATTAGATATATTTTAAATTAACACAGAAAAATTGATGACCGCCATCACCGGGATCGGTCACTGCGGGTGTCAAATTTTTGTGTTAATTTCAACTTTTCCCATACACAAGGTTATTTGTGGGAAAGGTAATAACGTAGATATATTTTACTTTAGGTCATTGGCGCCATACTTCCCTTCGAATTAGGCATTTTTAGACCTCTACGCTTCGCTTCTCTTACAGTCGCTTCCATTTTTTCAAAACGCCCTGCAAAGTCCATTGTTAGAATCCCCCATCAGGTTCCTCGTTACGTTCTCCTGATCGCATACGTGGTCTCAAATCCCAGAAGTCACAAAGGTGCCAAATCATGAATGTAGGCGGCAAAGGTACCTGGATGATTTAATTTTTTGCCAAATGACCCTGCAAGAAACGTGATGAGTAGGTGGACACCTTGTTGTGGTGAGTTGCCAATCAGCAGTTGCCCACAGCTGCGGCCCTTGTCCTTTTCTTCTTACTCCATCTCATAGTCGGCAAATAGCATTAACGTAAAAAGTCTTATTAATTGTTTCGCATGGAGAAACGTAGCCGTGATACCTTCACAATCAGAATGCATAGTCAACTTGGTCTTGGCGTTGCTACAACTAGGCGTGCCTCCTTCGGGCGTGGATAAGCGGACGACTGGTCATTGGAAAGACTTGTTTTTCGTTTCCGGGTAATAAACGTAAGCCCATGCATGATTCATCTGTAAACAATCTGGATTAAATCTGGGTTCTTGTCAGCGGTTTCAGGCAAGTCATTAGCAAATGCGGCAAAAAGTATCATCAGACAATTCCCATTTAAGGGATGCCCAATTAGGGTTGCCACCTGTCCCGTATGATACGGGATGTCCAGTATTTTAGGAAAAAATTACTCTCCCGTATTATGAGTGGTAAATTCAAACATATATTTTCAACATATCAACCATTTTAACAAATAAATCGTGATTGATTTTTTTCTAAATCGTTACAATCAAGACTGGGGAGCAGACTGTGTTCACATCTCCAGCCTCCAACATGACGGTGCCTTCTATTTGCTCTAGTTCAGTGGTTTTCAACCACCGGCCCGTGAAACTACTATACCGACACTCAGTCAATTAATATATTAAATTATTTAACACTTATTTTTCAGATATCGACAGTCCAAAATGAAAAGTTTGCATTTCCTTTCCGAAACAATTAGAATACAAAAATATGCTGGCAGCCCTTGAACGTCAAATAAGCCTCTAACTTAGTGGCAACTTCCCGGTACGTGAAAGATTTTTCCTATAGTTTGCCGGTCCCTGAATATAAAAAGGTTCAAAGGAATGCTCTAGTTGATAACATATACTAACGCCAACTATGGTTAGAAAATTTAAATATCTATTTTTTGCCTGGCAGGTTATTTTTTTCTTCTTTCTTTGGAGTGAAGGTTTCAAATTGTGCTAGTAGTCATATCGGTTATATCAGGGCCTAACTAGTTACTTTCATTTTCGGTTATATTAAATTTGTCTCGTATTGTTTTGTATTCTCCCGTAGTTTTTGCCGAGCGTCCCGTAATTTAGTCATCAAAAGGTGACAACCCTATGCCCAATTATTTATGAAACTAGTGGCTGAATAGTTATTAACGCTCTAGTTGAGCTTGTGAGAACTTCTATGGAAGGGAACCACATTTCTTTGTAAAATGGGCTACGAACCACTCCATTCAATAGAATTCCAAAGAATATAGACCTGTGACCACGCGAAAGCAAACCGAGTGTCCTAACCTGTCGGTTGGTCAGGCCTCTGTCTTTTGCAAATAGTACTGCGTATACGGGACCTGACTTAAAGCTATCACTGTTTCATTTTGGGACAAAGGTTAAACAGAAGCGATTTCTGTTGATTGAATTATGAATACATACAACTTTCGTATGTTTCGCCAGGGCCACACAATCTTTCAACCTTGATTTTAGGATCTTGTAGTTGAAAAGGACACCTAGTGATTTTTCCACAACCTTTCTACAAGCATCGATTTTCAACATAGGTTCAGAGTAGATATCAAAATGAGCTCATTGGCAGTTACCTTATTAGAATACGCTGTACTCCAAGTTTTAATGTTTATTTATTAGACAGCTCTTTTAGGTTTAAAAATGTTCAGATATGGTTCCAGGAGGATACCGATAATTTGATCTTAAATATACTTATATCTAAACGTTACTTAGAGAATATATATACTTGTATCTAAACGTTAATAT
>JAGDQP010020623.1:12889-32995 GCA_022664845.1 Lepisma saccharinum | reverse complement strand
TTTTGTGCGCGAATCCATTCATTTGCCTTCCTGTCCCTCCTAGTTATTCCTAGCATGCATCTCTCCATTGCTCTTTGTGTGACTCTTAATCTTTGAGTCGTTTGCGCATTCAATGTACAAGTTTCACAGCCATACATCATTACTAGTAAGACACATTGATTATAAACTTTACGCTTCAGACACATTGGTAGTTTGCTTTTGAAAATAAAATGTAGTCTTCCAAACGAACTCCATGCCATTTTACATCTTCTATTTATTTCATCATTCAACTTGGCATTCGAGGTTTTGAGCTCGCTAAGGTAAATATACACATCAACTATGCCTATTGTCTCTCCGTTGATCTTTATTTCCTTCTTTGCAGCATGTTAATTGTACATTACTTTTGTCTTGGTTCCATCTGGTCTCTTAACTGCAATTATTTGCTTTTCCCCTATCATGAGCTGCTGTTCTGTTTTCTTCAGGCTCCTGTTTTCCTCAATTGTTTTTCTAACAAGATTATCGTTGAATATTCGTACATCCTCTCTTATTTTCTTTCTTACGGTTTTATTTAGTTCTATGTACTCAATCCTTTTCATGTAATTTTCCTCTTCTTTCATTTCCCTTCTTTTCCAAGTATCGTCCAGGTATGAGAAATTGAGCACTCCGTAGAACTCGTTTTCAATCCCTATTTTATAAAAGGCTACGAGCATATTTCGCACCCCCTATTTACAAAAGACTACGAACACATTTCCAACCCTTATTTAACATAGCACACATTTCATAAAAGCCTACGTCACCTTTTTTTGCAACAGTTATTTAATATAGCAGAGATTATGCCCTCCAACGCTATGACAGGCTACGGCACCTTTTTAACCCCTATTTAACATAGCAGAAATTACACCCCACATAATGCACAAGGCTACGACCCCTATTTAACACAGCAGAAATTACCTAACCCACACATTTTATAAAAGGCTACGACCCCTATTTAAAATAGCAGAGATTAGATAGACAACGAGTTTACAAGCACAACACAGAGACTACGGTCCATCCCCTATTTCTAAAAGACTATGGCACCTTTTTCCAACCTTTATTTAACATAGCAGAGAATATAACAGAAATTTGAAGTCAGTTTCTATACCACACTCTACAACCTAGGCAAATATCAAATATATATCGTAAACGGCTAGACATATTGAAATTCTCCCTTCACATTTGGTATGTGGGCATTAAGTACTATTTGTGAAAATAGTGCCTCGAGGTCAAAAGTCAAACATTGAATCCCGTATATCTCATAAAGGGCTAGACATTTTCAACTTTTGTTTTCACATTTGGTACCTGGGCATTGAGTACAATTTGTGAAAAATATTGGTCACCTCGGGGTCAAAGGTCAAATGTTTAACAGTGTGTATTTCGTAAACGGCTAGACATATTGAAATTCTGCTTTCATATTTGGTATGTAGGCATTAAGTACTATTTGGGAAAATATTGGTCACCCCGAGGTCTAAGGTCAAATATTGAACCCGTATATTTCGTAAACGGCTAGACATATTGAAATTCTACTTTCGCATTTGGTATGTGAGCATTAAGCACTATTTGTGAAAAAAGTGGTGCCCCCGAGGTAAAAGGTCAAATATTTAACAGTGTGTATTTCGTAAACGGCTAGACATATTGAAATTCTGCTTTCATATTTGGTATGTGGGCATTAAGTACTATTTGTGAAAAAATGGTGACCTCGAGGTCAAAGGTCAAATATTGAAACCTGTATATCTCTAAACGGTTACACATATTGAAATTCTGTTTTCACATTGGGTATTTGGGCATTAAGTACTATTTGTGAAAATATTGGTCACCTTGAGGTCTAAGGTCAAATATTGAACCCTGAATACCTTGTAAACGGCTAGATATATTGCAATTTTGTTTTCACATTTGGTATGTGGGATTAGGTACTGTTTGCGAAAAAAATTGATGCCCGCGAGGTCAATGGTTAAATTTGACGTTAGTTTGCTAACTTCACCCCCATGGCCATAGAATTATAAAACTTATAACGCAATTTATTTTAGTCACGAGTATGTTAAATATGAAAATAGCATGTTTCTAGCTGTTGCCGTTGACGAAATATAATGGTTCCAATTTGTCAAATTTTGCTCTTTTGGTGCCAGAACTATAAAAACATTAAATTATGTTATTTTGTTCACGGTAATGCAGAATGAGAAAACAACTCTTTCTACTTATTGCTTCTAAAATAAGGCATACGAATTTTGTCAAATTTTGACATTTTAGACGCAGAAATGAGAAACTCGCGAATTATGTTATTTGGGTCGGTGAGGATGAATATATATTTGCTTCTCTCTACCACCTACCCTTTCTAAAATATGGCGGTTTGAATTTTGTTGAATTTTAATATTTTTAGGCGCAAAATTGAGATACTTGCAAATTATATGCTATTCGAAGTTGGTGATGCCGAATGTGAAATTTGCTTTTCTCTACGAAACACCCTTCCATATTGGGGAGAGCGTGCTTAGGCTTTTCTTAAGAATGTACTTGCACAAGTGTATTTTAAATGAGCGAATTGATTAAAATTGTTTGTATTTCACGCTTTTGCCACCACGTAGAGTACTTGTAGCATGTATTTTAAGGAGAAAAGGACGAATAACATTTCATGCTTTCCTGTGCGTGGTTTTACTTGCACTACCACCTATTTAAATTTTGCCTTTTTGGTCTTAGAATTAAGAAACGCGCAAATTTTTACGCTAATGCAAAACTTCTTTTCGCCTCTATAATATGGCAAATTGGGGCTGGAATTGAATACGTCTATTATTTTGGTCCTGTAGTGTTTGTACAAAATAATGGCATTTGAGACATTTTCCAGCTGCATTGGTAAAATATTGTTTTTAAGTAGAATTTGCCCTAATACCATGTGTTTGTTGCTTTGAATGGCTAAACGTTTGTGAGACGTTTCTCGACCCCTTGTTTCTTTAATGAACCCTAACATGTCACGACTAATTCTCTGAAGACTTTACTCCTTAAACAGTGACCAAGTTTTTTTTAAATACGTAAGTATACCTATAAAAACGCGGTAATGTTATTAACCTACAAGCAATTGCAAAAAGACCATAAAGATGTGAATATAAAAGCAAGTTGCAGCTAGTTTAAAAGTATTTTATGTATAAATAGAAAGAAAAACATGCTGTATAAATAAAATTATGGGGGTGAAAAACAGTTTCGGCGTTCCTATAGACGACATTTTATTGTCAGTTTGCTTTTTAAGTAGCCTTCAGTTCTTTCTAGCTTTCGTCTTATTCAAAGTACTTCAAACAGTGCTTATGTTTCTACCGAATTACATTTCAAAGGCTAAATTATGCTAAAGTTATTTCGAAGTAGTCAAAATTATGTAAATTTGTTCTTATCTGCTTGAAATACATGCTACAAGTACTCCATGTTAACACAAAGCGTAAAATACAAACATTTTTAATTAATTCCCCTATTTAATATACACTTGTGCAAGTTCCTTCCAAAGAAAAACCTAAGCATGCTCTCTCCAATATGGCATTTTTCGAATTTTAGTAACACCTCAAAAATTATGTTCTAATATCTCTTTCACCAAATACGAGCTCTTTACTTAAAAAATTGCACCTTCCTCCACTCCCTATAACAAATACTAACTTTCTGCTTATAATATGGCGTATTCACATTTTTTACCCTATAAATTCTTTTCTACGACACATTACAGAGTATTTTCTACCAAAATTACATGCTATAACCCTCCAAAGTGACCATTCATGCAACGTAGGCGGCAACAGCTTACAGAAAGCCACCCTTAAAAAAATCGGATTATACAGTCAACGCATATAACACACGCAACGCACGCGCAGATGAAAACATGGCCAAATGTTTTCGGGAATTTTCCGGTATTATTGTAAGAATTTGTCCGATATTTTGGGGTTTTACTGTATTTTTTCGAGCGAATTTCCGTAGTATACTACTTACCCTCTCAGAGGGGAGAGTCATTTCCACGCCTCCTAGGGCATTTTCTTTCTTTCCACAGACTTTTTCCATACGTTTTACTATTCTTAGAAGCTTTTCTGCATCGTTTTCTTTATTCCCTGAGGAGCAAACTTCTGTTCCCGGTGACCTTTGACATAAGCAGTATTCAGACGCCAAATGTCATAAAGGAAAAGGAAAAACACTTTACTTTTCGGGTCATCGGACACCAGCTCAGGCCGGGGCTTAGACCCAGAGCAAAACTTCAGGCGGATAATGGTTGCAGCTCTAGTTAATAACGTGCGTCTGTTTCATTGTACAGTAGGTTGGACGAAATCATAGAAGTCGGGGCATATTAAAAATGCTACATGTAGAATTGAAATTTATGTCATAGAGGAACTTACCCAATTCTCTTGTAGAGGGTTATCATTATAGATGACAGAAGACAGCTCCATTAACGGTACCATAAAAAAATGAAATTTGTGAACAATTATTTTTAATTCTGGAAAAAGGTTTTTCTAATTCACTCAAAAACCATGAAGTACTACTTGGCAAGCTTGGCACACGATATACAGGGTGTCTCAGAATTCATTCCCGGATTACAAACACTCATTAGGCATAAAATATGACACATAGACAAATACTTTTTATCTTGAATTTCACGTGATATATTCAAGTTATTGTGTACACAATTAACAAATTTCTACGTGTGATCCTTTAGTTGCCCGAAGGATATCCAAGCGATATTCCAATTCCATCCATGTGTTGGTCAACATTACGTGAGGGATGGATGTTATGACTTCAATAATTCTGCGCCGTAATGCTGCGATATCGTTCACTGTTTTTGGTAAACCTAGTCCTTGACATAACCGCAAAGGAAGAGATCCTATGGTGTTATGTCCGGTGACCGCGGAGGCCTGTTTATGGGACCATAACGCCCTATCCATCTTCCCTGAAATTTTGTATCTAACCTTCAATGAGATGGCACACCATCATGTTGGGAAATTAAGTCCGAAATGTCCTGAATCTGTGGTACAACAAATAACTGCAACGTATCAAGATAGGTATTGGCTCTGATCGTTTTTTCACTGAAGAAAAAAGTTCTATGGTTTAGTGTGCATAAAAACGCACCACACGTTCAACTTAGGGCTATCTCTGACGGTCTCAAACACAACGTGGGGTTTCTCGGACCCTCAGATCATAGCATTGTGTCGGTTGACAACACCGTTCAAATGCAATGTGACCTCATCTGAGAAAAAGACACGTTTCAGATAGTCAGCATCCTCCTCAATCGCAGACAGCATGGCAACAGCAAAGTCATAACGAGTACTGTAATCCATTGGTTGTAGGGACTGAACGATCTGGACTTTGTACGCACGGAAAAGATGTTTATGTAGGATGCGGTGCACTGATGTCTTAGGAATTTGCAACTCGCGTGCACCTCTGCAGACTGACTTCTTGGGACTTCTCACGAAGGCGTCTCTCACTGTCTGAATTGTCTGCGCACTAGGTTCAATCCTGCCTGTTTTAGGGAGACCGCTGACGCTGCCTGTTTCCTTAAAGTTAGCATACCACATCTTGATGCTTTTAACATCTGATGGCTGTCTATGGTATGCCGTCTGGAATTGTCTGTGGACTGTTTTTGGTGACTGTGCCTCCTGATACCAGAGGATACATTGGGCTTTCTCCTGATTTAAGTACATGTTTCTGCAAATGGTATCCGATTCCGCTGTTGTTACGACACTGGGGCCTGTAGGAAACAAAATAACAGTAAGTATGTACACAAAAACGTGAATATGTTACATACAATTCAAGATAAAAAGTATTTGTCTATGTGTCATATGTTATGCCTTATGAATGTTTGTAATCCGGGAATGAATTCTGGGACACCCTGTAGTTAACGGAGTAGTCTCTAGATAGTATAGACAATCAGATATACAATAGTGTTCCAAACTACATTATGCTCAAGGTACAACAGTCTCCCCTACAGATTCCAGCTCTTGTGCATGTAGGTAAATAACCGTCAATTTGAAAAGTAATGTATTTTTTGCAGATACTTCTAAGAGCTTTAAAAGAATCCAACCGGTAAAGTTTTCTTTGCGCAAAGATATATATGGGTTTGCTCGCTTTTTATAATTTTATAAAGTCGAGATCATGCAACACACTACTCTTCAATATAGCTGCAGTTACGATATAAGTAACCAACCGACATATTTTTCTCAAGAGAAGCATTGTGAGTTTTGTGATTAATTGAATACCTCGGCTGTAAAAGGTGATAACCCATATTTATTTTAAAATTTAAGTTAAGTAAATTAAGAAGGTAACAAGCCTCTTTCCCGTCTGCTGAAATAGAAAAATCAAAGTTATTTTCGTTCATAGATGGCAGGAAGGCACACGGTGATATGCAACTCTGCCGAAGTGTATGCACATAGAAGCTGACAACCCTAGCACAATATGGCGTTGTGTTCCAAGCAGCATGCTGTTGTTCCAGAATAAATTGTCTACTTGATGGACATTTTATATGATGGCGTCAGCGATCCAGACGATGATGAATATGTCTCTGAGGGCGAAGAAGAATATTCTTCATCAAGTGAATGAATTTATTAATTAATAAGTGGTGTTTATTCAAAACGCATACCTGTGGATTATCACTGTACATATACGAATTGTGTTGGTTACCTCCTTGTACGTGGAGATGTTGGCAGCTACTCCTCAGTTACTGAAGTATAAATATATATATATATTTCGTTGGAAATAAAGTAGAAACGTATTAACGAGCCAAATTGCGTTCTGAAAATATTATATGTAGTTTTTAACCGGTCAGTTGTTTGCAAGTTAGTTTTTCCGATGCAAGAAGGCGAAATAGATGTTCAAGTTGTACATTACTGCTAACTAACTGAGGTTTGTTTTTAGAATTTTACACTGAATACGGTAATACCAGTAACAAGTATATTCAAAAACATTGTCACAATTTTCTTTGAATACGAAAAGAAGTCCGTTTGATAGTAATTACCGTCAGATTGGGATACTTGAGACACTTTCAACTTTTACTTTGGCGTAGTTTTAAATATACTTAATATTTTTCGAAACTAGTACGTGCAGAGCTCTTTATCTATATCGTAATGGGACAGCAAGTAGGTCAATAAGTGAGTGTGACATAAACACAAGAAAGTGTTTATGTCAACACTAACAGAAGACAACAACAAACCTCTGGCGGTGGAATAAAGAAACATTAGGTCACACCTCCAGAGGAAGAAGAAGAAGGCTTTATAAAAAGGACCGATAAACAGAATCGGCATCACAATCAAGTGGTCACTTCTCCCTTCTAAATCCTGAGACCCGGTACGGGGTCTACACCTAGCAGTAAACTACCATAATACCTGAGACCTGGTACGGGGTCTATCAAGGATAAAACACATTAGGAGAAGTGACTTACTTAGTAAAATAGCGACAAAAGAACACAAGTTCGAGACAACTAGTCATGCTTATAATCCGGACTTGTGGATACTAATATTGTATATTACTTATAGTGGAACTTGTATTATATTACTTATTGTGGAAACCTTATATCTATATTGGAAACTTTGTAATAAAAGGTGTCGGCTAAACACGAACCTAGTATCATTTATTCGCATTGAGTACAACACGATCCTGCTCTACCTACTATATTATATGACCCAATAAAAGGATCATAACGATATGTTTAATTTCATTTCCTAATATAATTGATATACAGGTACTTTTAGATATTTTGTAAACAATTAAAAGCCATGTGTCTCAAGTTACTCAGTGGGTTGTGGTAACTTGAGACACTAGAGAAAATGCTGTATTGAAAAATAGGTTTTCGTACAATGAAGAAAATTAATCTAACTTGGGGAAATTTAATACACAATAGATACCACAAAAGAGTTTCGATAACCGGAAAAGAGTAACCATTATCAAGTTTAAGAGATTTTCGAATGAACTTAGCCATAACCTCCTTCTCTTTTTTATTCTTCCAAGTTACTTGGACTACAGTATGAACATTTCCTAAACTATTCTTGGGTGATTACTTCAAAATTTACTCTAGAGGCATATTATAGTGCTAATGTTTTGATAAACGAAAATCACACATAAAACCCTGGACTACACAATTATTTGAAAAGCACAGAAAGACAATAACAATGTTTTAATGTTGCTACTATTAAGCCCATAAATTAAAAGATATCGCAGCTAGTACAATTGATAAATATAAATGATTATTACAATTATTTTTATTACAATATTACAATTATTTCGGCGAGCCTGAACAGAGAATCTATAATTTATTGAAATAATATAAAAGTCCTGCCTTTATCGATCCCGGACACAACATGAAATTATAGACTGTCCTCTTTGTGTTAATATCATAGATGAGTCTGACGACGAAGAAATGGTTCTCTCTCAGTTCGCCCAGGCTAAGAGAATACCTTTCATCTTGTTCATAAAAATCGGGTGAGATCCTTGACACAAGCTTATCATCACTACTGATTTCTAAGGAGAGATAAAACTCAGATTCGTTGTATAAATCGTAGTTTGCTTCTGAATATACTGTAGATCTGGATCATCATCGAAAACATGACACTTGCGCACTTCGCATCAATAAAATTGTGACAGCGAACGCCGTCAAGCTAAGTCACCCAAATGACAATTTCTGATCCCATAATCGTGTCTGGTAAACAGATCCCCTCTTTCTCCTTCTTTCGTCTTCCCATTCTAAAATCAGCAAACTTCATGAGCACATTTTTTTTAAAAAAATGTACATGTATTAATATCTATAAAATGGAAGAATAAAGATGAGACGAAAAATGTAAACACACACAATGAAAAATTGAAACCGATGAATGTATGTTTGACAGAGGCAGAGACATGAGAGAGAGAATAAAGGGGAGGGAAGAAGAAGAAGAAGAGAGAGAGTACAGATAAAAATATGGAATTTAAACGTAGTAAAAAAGAATCTAACATTATAAAGTTCAGTTCCCTCAAATCTAATAGCAAGATAGAAGTGACTTGTGGATTTTATATTTTTTCAGTGCTATTCGAATATATAGAGTTATTAAGTCACTTATTGAAAAATTCATTAAGTCACTTTCAAAATGGAGACCAAACTTGGTGGTCAGATTAAATAATCATGATTCTCAGTGAAACAGCAGCTTTGTGACACATCTAGGAGAATGTCAAAAGTTTAACATACATGCTTTGTTTGCGCGTGGTTCGGATGCAAATTCGCTGGGGATCACTCAACGTACTGGTTCGGAATACATCGCAATCAGGGATTCCGCCAGGATATTCAGATTAGGGTGTATAAAGTCAAAATTGGGAGAGTGTAAGTAGAGTTTTGCAATGTTTCTATCAATGTTTGACCAGAAATGAGTTAAAGTTGGGGATAGTTGGTAGTCTCGAGAATTTGGGGCCGGGGTTTGACGGAATAACTGATTATAACAAACCCAGTAGATACCGTAGCCATAACTTCTATTCCAGATTACTAATGCAAATTGAACACGAAAAGAAAATGTATGAATGCTAATTTTTCTGCTTAATTTCTATCAGAAAGAGCCAAGATTACATATGCAAACTGTATCAAAATGAAAACTTACAAATGTTCAAAAGCAAAATTAGTATGTTCCTATAGGCATAGTAAACCTTACATGTTCCACATTGCAAACGTGAAAAAAGAAACACATTTAATAGTATGTTGGTAAATTATAGGATGGAAACGAATTTTGTACCAAGCTAATATAAAAAAATTCTTCTCTTGAAAAAGCAAGAAAGGGGGCCATTTTCTACTCATATCTTAAAATTTATCTGATCGGAACATGCCGTTCTAAATTCCACCTATTGCGAATATAACGTTCTAATAATTACAACACTAATGAACTAGTGTTTATAACAATTCGCACAGGTGGAATAAACATGGCAGAGCTGAAACGGGTCCCCGACTGTTGGGGGGATGCTGGTCAAGTTTTGGACTGTGTCATCGGGTTTAGTATTCGAACCCAGTCTGACCCGGTGATTCGAGTTAGATCTTATAGCGGAGGTTGACGGAGGGATTTTAATTATATCATTGCGTTTGAACATTGTTTCTTCCAGGGGTTACCACGGACTGGATATGTGAAGCCGAAACCACGAAAAATACGAGGCCGAAATTTCCAGTTAAACAGATTTTCCAGACCGGGTCAATCGGGTTACCGTGTCACTTATATTTGATTCAGTCCCTATCACCTGGTCAACGAAAGTGGCCCGGATTTGTCTCTGGAACAAGCACAAATGTGAGAGTTTGTGTAAAGTTAAAGTAAAATAAAGGTGAATAGAGAGAAAAGAAGAAGAAGAAGAAAACGCAGTGAAGACACGATAGCAATACATCAATAAAGAGAGAAAGAGAGAGAGACCAATGAAAAACATGAAAACTACATTATCATTAAGCTAAAAGACACAGTGTCTTTACTCGGATTCTCAACAGTGTCACTTCGTAAGTCCTCTAAACTGAGATTTGTTTGCATACTTCAGTTTATGCGAAAAAGATATTGGCTGGTTGGGAATCGAACCGAGGCTTTCCAAATGGCAATAGACTAGAACTAAAGCGATACTTCACAGGTGACTCTACCGAGAACATGCTTAACAAATCGTATAGTGTTTGTTTTTAAGAATAATATCATGAAAAGCGAAAATTCCAGAACAGTGACGTGTTCCTAACTGTTCTGGTAACACCCAGATACTTTATTTGGACTTTTCCAACCAACATACGTAAACGTCTTCCTCTGTACAGTGACTCAGGTGTTTGATTCCACAGGCTGAAGGATTCTCATTAGATTCTTCTCGATCGCTTTTTAAAAATCTTTGACTTGAACAGGGTTTCAACCTACGTTGGCTTGTTTTAATACTGAAAATTCCAGCACGTTTCCAATACTCCATCTTGCCAACTAAAGAGAGAAGCCATGAATTACTAAGTTCAAATGCGAGGAAAATGTACCATTGAACAAATGTGTTACATTTTGGTGGTAAATAAACACATGTGTATGCATGTCCTTTTTGTCATGTCGAGTTATGAAATGAATATATTTTGTCAGAGTTAGGAACAAATCCAGTTTAGGGTAAATATTTTCACATTAAGATACGATCGTTTATTGTTTTTTATTTGAACGTAAACCAGGCTGAACGAAGCTAACATCACCAAAAACTTGTCATTAGCAAATGGAGAACTTAAAACTTCAATTAAAATTCTAATGCACTTCGTGCAATATAACAAGTTTTAACTTTTGACAGTTTTATTGGCACTTGCAGTTGATTCGAATTTACAACCATAAGATTTCCTACTTCAGTAAGTGCCTCAGGATTGAACGTGATCCGTCATCATTTGTCTATATTACGCGAAATTGTAGGTTTTTGTAAGTTTTCGGAACGGGTTTACTGAGTAAAGTCACATAGCATCAAAATTACCTCCACATTGTGAACTGGTGTGGAATTAAAAAGTTACATAAACTTGGTATATTGTTAACGGTATGGAACTTTCCTACATTGAATACTGTCCAGCGTATACCTCATGGCTTAAGTCTTTCAGGCTCTTGGTTATTGTACTTTTGATGCTCATGAGTATGGATTCAAACCCCATATATTCCAACATGTTTTTTACTTTTTCCAGCTACGTTGGAACGTTAAATTTTCGTTCTCTACCAATTGTAAATGGCGCTTACATTCTAAATAAGAAAAGATGTGGTTGAAGTTATTTGCAAATGTTTATATAATGAAGAAGAGAATAAAACCAGTACGCAAAGGCAAAAACTATTTTTAAACATTATCAATAATAATTGCTACGAACGACTAAACGAACAGCTGAGTTCCTAACGACGGGACCTATAGCTTAGGCTGAAGTCTGTTCCGAACCACTCTGTTCAATAGTCCCCTACGTAAGTGAACCTATGTTTACGCGCACCAAGAAGTAAGTAAATATTTTGTGTAATTATTTTTTAAATTGAGATTATACCTACATATACTGGTCCATTTTATTACAGATATTGGACTTTAATAAACAAACACTGAACAGTTAGGAAAAGTCCAATCATAGATTCAAGTTCGTGGCTTTTATTTAGCAGAGTTGTTCGGAGCCCACTTTACCAGAAACTAGTGCCATCCTTAGCTGCTCAGGAGTTCATTTAGGCTCTTTGTAACAATATTGTTACTGATGATGTTCAGTAATTATATTGTAGGGGGATTGGGAATAGAGTCTTAATTTGCCTTCCTGATAGGAAAATTGCTCACATCTGAAAAACTATTTGATGCAGAAAATTTTACAGACGTCCGCTATAGAGAGAAAATAAAACATTATCAAGCTGTCAGTGTTCTTTTTCATATAGTTCACTATTGACAGAGTTTACTTCCATAATATTCAACGCTGTACTACAAGGAATATAAAACTGTTAGTTATCGGACCATTCACTGCCAGATAATAATAATAATAATTCCTACAAGCGTAAGTTTAAACTTCCACGTTGCAAAAAAAAATTGGATAAGCTGTTATTGTTTCTTTCATTTATCCTGGATTTTTTTCGAATTTCGGATATTAGTGGACACTAATTTATCTAGAAGTCATTGAATAAAGAGATTTTAGCGCGCACTTTGGTATAAACAACTTGCAGGACGAAGTTGGCTATTTCCAAAGATTAGCTATGAACTTGTGATGTCTAAATATGAGGCTCACAGGCCATCTGCCGGTGTAGTGGTTGATCATTTTCTTGATGAAAGCGAAGTCGTGTGTTTCCAAGACAGTCGACAGATGTCTCTGAGGTAGCTGTTCTAAGTTGCTTGTTCACTTAAATATTTTGGAATTTATATTTTATTTTCGTCTAAATTTAGTTAAATAACTTAAAAATTCTTCTGATATACGTGGTCTATAGGTGGCAGCGGCAGGTAGCTCTTATTTAGAGGTAAATTGTGATAATATTGTTGATGTTTCGGTGACGTCATGATAGTTCACGTTAATGATTTTTATTTTTTTTATTTTATTAGTTTCAGTAAAATTTTATTTATGCTATGAAAGCCTACTAATTTCAAGTGCTATTGGACGTTTCTTTCTTTATGTGTTCATATTTATTTTTCTTTTTATTGTTTTGTTAGAGTTTAGTTGTTTTTTTACTCGATTGAGTGGTAGTCCGTGCGGGTCGGTTGGAGTCCCCTCGTACCCAAAATAAGTATGGATGTATACATATGTTAATTTTTTCGTCACCTCGACTAAACTTCGCTATCTAGTATTACATGTCAAATTGAAGGAATTTACGGCCATCAACATACTTGGTGAGTATATTTTATCTAGTTATTATATAAATCCCAGGCCTGTAATGGAGGGAGTGAACTAAATGTGAATTTAGTTGATTGCTTTTCATCAGCCTCGTGGTTTTGACCTGACGCCATACTGAAACTTTTGACAAAAACAGAATTAATTTATATCTAGTGCTCAGTAAGATAATATTGGACCTTTTTTATTCTTTCGTGGGATACGATAAACTGTCCAGTAACATTACCGTTTGTGATCTGAAGGCGAAGGACAATTAAAAATGGAAAAAAATAAAACCTTACCTTCAGCTCCCTGGCGTGGGGAATCACTTGGCGTGTTTTCAGCGAAATTTAGGTTTGGAGACTAATTCGAAATTTATTGTTCGGTATCATGTATTTGATTTCTTTTGGCATATTGTAGCGAACATTTTGTAGTTTCGCTACACCTTTATTCCCCCAAAATTTTCTTGTTATTTTTCATTGTCGTTTTTAGTGAATTTTTTATTTATTTTGCTACGTGAGCATTAAGTACTATTTGTGAAAAAAGTGGTAACCTCGAGGTCAAAGATCAAATATTTAACAGTGTATATCTCGTAAACGGCTAGACATATTGAAATTCTGCTTTCACATTTGGTACGCGGGTATAAGTACTATTTGTGAAAATATTGGTAACCTCGAGGTCAAAGGTCAAATATTGAACAGTGTATATCTCGTAAACGGCTAGACATATTGAAATTCTGCTTTCACATTTGGTACGAGGGTATTAAGTACTATTTGTGAAAATATTGGTCACCTCGAGGTCAAAGGTCAAATATTTAACAGTGTATATCTCGTAAACGGCTAGATATATTGAAATTCTCCTTTCACATTTGGTACGTGGGCATTAAGTATTATTTGTGAAAAAAGTGCTGACTTCGAGGTCAAAGGTCAAATATTTAACAGTGTATATCTCGTAAACAGCTAAACATATTGAAATTCTGTTTCCACATTTGGTATTTATTGGCATTAAGCACTATTTGTGAAAATATTGGGCACCTCGAGGTCAAAGGTCAAATGTTTAACTGTATATCTCGTAAACGGTTAGACATATTGAAATTCTGTTTTCACATTCGGTATAGGGGCATTAAGTACTATTTGTGAAAAAGTGATCATCTCGAGGTCAAAGGTAAAATTTGATATCAGTTTGCTAACTTCGCGCCCCCATGGTCGTAGAGTTATAAACATATAACGCAATTTAATTTAGTCACGAGAATGTTAAATATGAAATCAGCATGTTTCTAGCTGCTGCGGTTGACGAAATATAATAGTTCGAATTTTTCGAATTTTGCTCTTTTGGTGCCAGAACAATGAAAACCTCAAATTATGTTATTTTGTTCACTGTGATGCAGAATGGGAAAACAACTCTTTCTACTTATTATTGCTTCCAAAATATGGCGTTCCAAATTTGTCAAATTTTGACATTTAACACGCAGAAATGATAAACTCGGAGTTATATGTTATTTGGATGGTTGAGGCTGAATGTATGTATATTTGCTTCTCTCTTCCACCTACCCTTTTCAAAATATAGCGGTTTGAATTTTGTTGAATTTTAATATTTTAGGCGCAAAATTGAGAAACTTGCAGATTATATGTTATTCGAAGTCGGTAATGCCGAATGTGTAATTTGCTTCTTTCTACCTATTGTTGCTTCCAAGATATGCTGGTTTAAATTTGTCGAATTTTAGACGCAGAATTGAGAAACTTGCAAGTCATGTTATTTGAATTAGTAATGCAGAATGTGAAATTTGCTTCTCTCTACGAACTACCCTTTCCAAAAATATGGCGACTCTTTTGGTCCCAGAATTGAGAAACTCGCAGTATTCGAGATTGGGGATGCAATGAAACTCGCTTCCCAGAACTATGAAACTGCAAAATGCGTGTTTATTTAGGCCTAATATAAGATTTGAAACAAAAATTGTATTTGCTAATGCATGTCGTCAGTGCATTGTATTAGCTAATTATTAGAGGAATGAAATTTGTATGTACTTAAGTTCTACAGTATGTGAAATTTAAAACCGAGATTGTATTTACTGCTGTATGTCCTCACTAAAGATTAGAGAATGAAATGGGCCATTAAGATGCTATTACAGTACGGAAAATTTGAAACTAGATTGCATTTTGCTGCTGTACGTCTTTGGTAAAGAATAAAGACAATTAGAGAATGAAATGTACACAAAGCGCAATTCTACAGTATACGAAATTTAAAACCAAGATTACACGGGGCTTCCACGGGAATTGAATGCATCTATTATTTTGTAGTTATACAGCCCAATGTGAAATTCTACGCTATCTCCTCAAATTGTATATTTTTCCTTTTGTTTGCTGGGAGTATACGAGTCGGTCGAATATTGCTTGCTTCCCCGTGCGCACTACCACCTATTCAAATTTTTACCATTTTGGTCTTAAAATTGGGAAACTTGCAATTTTTCACGCTAAGATAAAACTTCGTTCACTTCCACAATATGGTTGTTTGTCCTGCAAAGCAGAGATTACACATGTTTAGCGCCAGGGACTAGCCAAATGGAGAAAACTTTGATTGCGTCTAGTAACAAACAAAATTATTTGTACCCTGTAGTGTTTGTGCAAAATATGGGAATTTTTAGTCAAAAAAATAATGGTGTGTGTGAATTTTTTCAGTTGCATGGGTTAAAGTACTGTTTAAGTAGAATTCACCCTAATATTAGATGTTTGTTGCTGTGAATGGTTAAACATGTGTGAGACGTCTTCCGACCCATGTTTTGAGAGCCAGCAAGGGCCGCTTCGGATCTTGCTCGCCGAAATATTGCTCGCCAGACAAAGAAGAAATTTGTTTTTGCATCGAATTGTGAATATATTTCGCGATCCAAAACGACAGAAATCGTGAGTTAACCCCGGCCAACCATTAACATCTTCCTTGAGTTCAAATTGCTTTGGACGAAAAACAATGCTGTGTTTGGTGGGATCAACAAGTTATGTCTACTTTGAGGTGTTGCAACAGGGTCAAATTGTCAATGGCCATTTCTACAACCAACAGCTAGTCAAAGTGCATTGTGCTCTGTTGTAAAAAGCCGAAGTATTAATAAAGACATGACAAGCTAATATTTTTCTACTACAACGCCCTATTGCACACGTCAAAAGTGGTTCAAAAATACTTGGAGACACTTAAGTAGAAGGTGTTACCCCATCCCGCTAATTTACCAGACCTAGCCCCTACAGACTACCATTTGTGTGAGTCAATAGGCCACGCCCTCGCTGAGCAGCCCTTCAATTCGTTCGAAAATGGCGTAATGAGTGGTTTGCCTTGAAAGAGAAGAACCTTTTTTGTCGTGGTATTCACAACTTGCCCGAAAGGTGAGCAAAATGTGTAGCTAGTGAAGGAAAGTATTTTAAATAACTTGCTTTGTGGTTTCTATGAACACACCATGGGTTTTGCTAAATACAAAACAGCGAATTTAAGCTTATACACTTGGTAAATAAATACTAGTTCTATTGTATATTTAATTTTAAAAGTAGTGAAAGTTTATAAATGAGTTTAGTGAAAGTTTATAAAAAGTATTTTTTGCCAACAAATTAACCAAATTTGTTCATACATTCAAAGTTTATTATTATTTTTATATGTAGTGAGAAATTTATGCAGTACATTAATAGAATTAGAGTTGAATTTGCTACATTTGTTCAGAAACCAAAAAATTATTAATACAACCACTAGTCAATGAAAGGTAATTTTATTGCTTAAGTCTACACACAAAGTCAAAGGGAATATTGTAAAAGCACACACTCGAGAACCACCTTTGCAAATAGCTATTATTCCATTCTTTATTTGTAGCAGCCTAAGTTACAATTTAGTTGTAACTATTGGCAATTTATTATTGTAACTAAGCTGCAATTTATTGGCTTTGTCAACCTATTATTACCTAGTGTGACAGTGTCTATGGTCTTGTGAGAGGTGGAGGCAGACTTTTTTATGGACCCTAACATGTCACGACTAACTCTCTGAAGACTTTACTCCTTAAACAGTGACCAAGTTTTTTTTAAATGCGTAAGTATGCCTATAAAAACGCGATAATGCCATTAGCCTGCAATCAATTGCAAAAAGACTATAAGGATGTGAATATAAAAGCGAGTTGCAGCCAGTTTAAAAGTAATTTAGTAATGAATAGAAAGAAAAACATGCTGTATAAATAAAATTATGGGGGTGAAAAACAGTTTAGGTGTTCCTACAGACCACATATTTGTTAGTTTACTTTTCAAGTAGCCTTCAGTTCTTTCTAGCTTTCGTCTTATTCAAAGTACTTCAAACAGTGCTTATGTTTCTACCGAATTACATTTCAAAGGCTAAATTATGCTAAAGTTATTTCGAAGTAGTAAAAATTATGTAAATTTGTTCTTATCTGCTTGAAATACATGCTACAAGTACTCCATGTTAACACAAAGCGTAAAATACAAACATTTTAAATTAATTCCCCTATTTAATATACACTTGTGCAAGTTCCTTCCAAAGAAAAACCTAAGCATGCTCTCTCCAATATGGCATTTTTCGAATTTTAGTAACACCTCAAAAATTATGTTCTAATATCTCTTTCACCAAATACGAGCTCTTTACTTAAAAAATTGCACCTTCCTCCACTCCCTATAACAAATACTAACTTTCTGCTTATACTATGGCGTATTCACATTTTTTACCCTATAAATTCTTTTCTACGACACATTACAGAGTATTTTCTACCAAAATTACATGCTATAACCCTCCAAAGTGACCATTGCTGGCAAGTTCTCAAAACATAAGTCGAAAGACGTCTCAGACATGTTTAGCCATTCAAAGCAACACACATTTAATATTAGGGTGAATTCTACTTAAACATTATTTTACCCCATGCAGCTGAAAAACGTCTCACACACTATTATTTTGTTGGCTGTAAAAAAAATCTATATTTTACACAAACACTACAGGGTCCAAATAATTTTGCAAGTTACTAGACGCATTCAAGGTTTTGTGCATTTGGATAGTCCCTGGCGCTAAACATGTGTGATCTCTGCTTTGCCGGCCAAACAACCATATTGTGGAAGCGAAAGAAGTTTTGTATTAGCGTGAAAATATGCAAGTTTCTCAATTTTAAGAACAAAATAGTAAACAATTTGAATATGTGTTAGTGCGCACATGGAAGGAAGCAATATTCGACCGACGCGTATACTCCCAACAAACAAAAGAAAAAATATACAATTTGAGGAGATAGCGTGGAATTTCACATTGGGCTGTATAACGCTGAGAGGCAAATCTATACCGAACATATCTTCCATGTGAATATAGTAATTATTACAATTACCACGCTTTCCTGCAGCCCCTGTGACAGCTACAAAATAATAGATGCATTCAATTCCAGTGGAACCCCCATGTAATCTCGGTTTTAAATTTCGTATACTGTAGAATTGCGCTTTGTGTACATTTCATTCTCTAATTGTCTTTATTCTTTACCAAAGACGTACAGCAGCAAAATGAAATCTCGGTTTTAAATTTTCCATACTGTAATAGCATCTTAATGGCCCATTTCATTCTCTATTCTTTAGCGAGGACGTACAGCAGCAAATACAATCTCGGTTTTAAATTTCACATACTGTAGAACTTGAGTGCATACACATTTCATTCCCCTAATAATTAGCGAATACAATGCACAGACAAAATGCATTATCAGCAAATACATTTTTTTGTTTCAAACCTTATATTAGGGCTAAATAAACACGCATTTTGCAGTTTCATAGTTCTGGGAAGCGAATTTCACATTCTGCATCACCAATCTCGAATACTGTGAGTTTCTCAATTCTGGGGACCAAAAGAGTCGCCATATTTTTGGAAAGGGTGTTTCGTAGAGAGAAGCAAATTTCACATTCTGCATTACCAATTCAAATAACATAATTTGCAAGTTTCTCAGTTCTGCGTCTAAAATTCAACAAATTCAAACCACTATATCTTGGAAGCGACAATAGATAGAAAGAAGCAAATTTCACATTCGGCATCACCAACTTCGAATAGCATATAATTTGCAAGTTTCTCAATTTTGCGCCTAAAAATATTAAAATTCAACAAAATTCAAACCACCATATTTTAGAAAGGGTAGGTGGTAGAGAGAAGCAAATATATATTCATCCTCACCGACCCAAATAACATAATTCGCGAGTTTCTCATTTCTGCGTCTAAAATGTCAAAATTTGACAAAATTCGTATGCCTTATTTTAGAAGCAATAAGTAGAAAGAGTTGTTTTCTCATTCTGCATTACCGTGAACAAAATAACATAATTTAATGTTTTTATAGTTCTGGCACCAAAAGAGCAAAATTTGACAAATTGGAACCATTATATTTCGTCAACGGCAACAGCTAGAAACGTGCTATTTTCATATTTAACATTTTCGTGACTAAAATAAATTGCGTTATAAGTTTTATAATTCTATGGCCATGGGGTCGAAGTCCCCACGCAGGGCCCCACATATTTTGATTGACTAGCTCATCCGATAGCTCTGTTAATATTCTGCAACTTTTGTCACTTTCAAGTTTTCAAAAAACGCATTTTAGCAGAGATATTTAGATTTCGGAACTTCTGACAAGCACTGTAAAGATAGACCGCGTCAAAATTTTACCATTTTTTCCAAAGACCTTGCAGTTCAAACTGGCAGCTAAATTTTTGAGTGGTAATAACTTTGTGGCTGACGTACTTGTGTGGGAAATTTGAAGTTGGGTTTCGAGGTGATCTGAGCCACCCTTCCCTTGTTAGTTCTATCTCGAATGACTGTCTGAGTTTTCCTAGATTTTCCAGATCTAAGAGTGGCGGTTTTCCTCTGATAAGCTT
>JAGDQP010020623.1:0-12789 GCA_022664845.1 Lepisma saccharinum | reverse complement strand
CAGAACGGACTCGTCTTGCCCTGTTATTCGATAAAACATAGCCTATTTAGTTTTTAGTCCCATTTGGGCCTTTCCATGTCCACTTCCTCTGGTGCGGTTTCTTGAAAACTGTCTTGGAAATGAACAGTCTGTTGGCTTCTGAGAATTCCTCTAAGTTCTCTCCTCTCTTGTTTCTTTTGCCATATCCAAAGTTTGGTACTTTCGAGTCACTTCTCTGCTTAGTTCCTACTTTCGCATTGAAGTCTCCCATTACAATTTTGTATTGCGATTTGCTACTATCCAAAATCTTCTGTATCTCCTCGTATAGGTCTTCGACTTCCTTCTCCGGGTATTGTTGGAGTATATACTTGTATAACAACGACACTGTATCTCTTTTTTATTATTATTCGTGCGATTCTGTCTAAAATTCCTTCAATTTGTGTGATTCGTGTCGTCAGTTATTTATTTATTATAAACCAACGCCTGTTGGTTTTCCATTTTCTTTTCCTTTGAAGTCGATCATGTGGCCTGACGGTGGTTCCAACTGTTCTTCATTCTTCCTCCATACTTCTGATAGTCCTATAATATCCCACTTAATCCTCTTGAGTTCATTTTGCAATTCTTCTAATTTTTCCTCTCTTGCAAGTGACTGACAGTTGAGGGATCGCCACGTATAGGTTCCGTTCGAGTTGCCGTGTCGGTGTCCTGGCACTCTACAGTCCAAAACCGGGCATTTTGACCCTCTTGACTTCCTACAGGACCGACCGCTGCAGTTGCCAGCTGCATTTCGTCCTCCGGGCACTGAGGTCCTCCGAGGCTGTTTCCTTCCTTGTACCATCATGTGATCAGGCTGACATTTGACTCACCACGCTGTCTGCTAATGTGGGTTGGTGAGCAGCCCATCCATGTTCGTTCGCCAATCAGTTGCTTGGGTACTAACTGGCCTGTATAGATTGGACGTATGGATTGGACATATAGTCTGGTGGCAGATTCAGGTTACCTTGCATTTTGGGGTGACCAAGGTTTTTTGGTATTTTCTTATGCATTTTTGTGTGCTGAGTCAAAAAATATCGGATGCAACCCTGGCACCTTTGAGCAATTTTTATCAACGACCATTTTCTACAGGGTGTTTTGTTTTCTGTTTTGGCATGAGTTTGTCTAGTAGCGAAGGTGTTACCACTACCTCGTTACTTTATTTCGTATTTTATTTCTGAAATTTTATTTATGATACTTAAATAAATCCGACCACCATGTATTATTAACATTTGTAAGAATTGGCAAGTCTCACGCTAGATGGCAGCACTGTTTGTCTCATATACAGGTATCTCTGAAATAATGGAACTAACTTCGGAAGGTGATTATTCATTTTAAAAAAGGTCCTTTAAAGAAATTTCGAAACATTCGTAGTTTCGGAGCAACAGGTACTTAAATTTTGCGAGACATCGTCACATATGACGTAATTTCTCCACAAATAATGACGTAAGCGGTGTCGGCTTAACAAGTCACAATCGAAGTAGTACCCAATGCATATATTGGATGGATGTTAACGATTGAATTGTGCCGCATACGAAAGATTCGCAACGTGAGAATTTCATTGTCAATGAATAAATATATTTTAATAGGGAAAGCATAGAAATCCCATGTAAGCTGCACTTGTGAATCGTAAACATTGCTTCAATATATGTATCGGGTACGACTTCGCTTGTGATTTGCTAAGCCGACACTCCTCACGTCATTTCTTATTGAGATGTAACGTCATTTGTGCTGATGCTGCCCTAACTTCGAGCACGCGTATCTCCGACAATACACAAATAGACATTTCTTCAAAGGAACTTTTGAACTTTTTTCTTGCTTTGACGTGAAACAAATTCCAAAATTTGTTCAATTATTTCAGGGGCACACTGTATTTAAGCATCTGTACATGTTAAAAATTTATGTTTTCTTTTCATTTTAATTAATGAACATGCATTATTTGATTAAGAAAATAATATTTTAATGACGAATTTTCTTCTTGCGTTGTTATTGTGATTGAATTATTTTTTTAAAAATTAAAATTGAAATTTATTTAACCACAATTAGTTCTATAGTTCGTACAGATATTTATCCGCCATTTGTAATTATTAAGCATAGTAGTAGGCGTCACTTATACTACGACTCAGAACCATCAATGAACATATCCGATTCAGAGCATCCTAATCTACAACGAACTGAACATCAAGCAAGTCTGATTCATTCATTTCTTCTAACTTATTATGAGAATAAATTTAAAACACCTAAAGTACTTCTGCAACATCTCCTGGAATATGTCTCTCGAGAAAACATCAAAAATCGTACCACCAGAAAAGGCATTATAATTAAACCTCCTGATAAACAACTATCAGAAAAACGCATAACTACCAAATTTTCAGCAGTCACGCCAATCTCACTTCTATGGCACCAGAGCCACAAAGATGCTACCACCCCCAAACCGTCAACCCATGCTAACTGTTTTAATTCGAGGAGCTGACCCACATATAACATATTCTGAAGCAGAGATAGAACTTATATTTGAGGGTTGCGCTATCATGTCTGAGATAAAAAAAAAAACAGAAAAAAGAAATGTCAGCTACATGATCCAAGTCTTAACACCTCATCAGGCCATCATTGATAATTTACTACACATAAAAGCCTACATTTGTAAGAAATGCTGAAGATTGGAGTCTTAACACACTACCGCACACATTCCTATTCGCTGTGAGAGATGTCTGATCTAGAATGCCCATGAAATAAGCTACTGTCCAAGCCAACCCAATTGTGGATACTGCTATGTTCAACACCACATCAAACTGTGTCAACATACAACAGCCTACCAAAAACACAGCAAATGTGGTAAACAACATCCTACATCTTCATAGAAGTGCAAAGAACGTTCTCCACCAATCCACATCTCAACGTTCCTCTTCGACACCATGCTTAAACCCAAATCACATCTACTCTGCCAACACACAGTCAAACAAATCATCGATATCTTCACCCTCAGACTTTAAATTTACCATCCGGGTTCCAGGGAAACCATACTCACTTATATGACATAGGCTCGATTTACAGTCTCGTAAGCTGTTCAACCTTCTTCATCATCAATCAACTCCAACCGCTCTTTTTCTCGTATCGACATCCACTTGCTGTAGTTAAAGATTGATGAGCCATTCTTTTGGTAGTTTGCCAGTAGTCTCTGATTTAGCGGAGAATATTTACTGTTTTGTTTTACAGCTCTTAACAGAACGTGAAGCAGTGTCCGATTTGCGCAATTTTCAGAAAGGGGGAAAAAGATTTTTAGACTCTTGATTTTATGTTTGTTGATATCCCAGGTTTGTGGGCTATTTCGGAAAACAGAGCGTGGAAAGGCTGTTGCAGAGAGGAGGAATCCCAACCGTCTCCGCTTACAAATCAAACTCTGCTTGTGAAATATATATCATATTTGACCATTATTTGGACTACAAAATTAAATCATCCACCAGAAGATTACGCTCTAAAACTGCTAATAGATACTAAGCTAGCAAAGTTATCTACGCCTTTACCTTCTGTGAATATTATGCTACAAAATTCGCATAATAAGCACCAGCCTATCAAGTTCCTATGCATTTAAATGCTGAATCTTGCGAAAGACAATAGTACCGATCACAAATTGGTAGAAACCTTTTTTGGTCCTATACCTCAACAACTGTAACGTTTACGTATTTCACTGTAGGGGTTATTTAGAAAAGGTGCTGTGATTTATCATTTAGTAGTATGTACACTGAATTGACCAATCGTAGCCTTGAACTATTCCTATAAGATATATTCACAACTATTATTTATTATAAGATGACATGTTCATGTCTGGACACTGACTGGTATCCACTATACATCAATATGTATCGATCTGATACTCACATACTTTCAGATATGCCTTTGATGCGTAAGGTGACTTCAGATATCTAAAATTGAATGGAGTGTTACTATTCATCCAGAATAGCATGTCTTACATCCGAATGGACATATGAACGCGACGTCGTCAACGATCTGTTGGTTTAACAGACAAATCTTGGAAAAAATTGAAGATCGGGTATCGACAATCCCGTAAAGAACAAGTAAGCTATCAAAGATCATAAAAAATAGAATGGGTATTGCTACACAGCATTCTCCGGGGCTTCCGAAAAAAAATGTATATACAATTCCCCTTTGCTTTGAAAATCTGAACTGCATATACTTAAATAACAATAAAAGAAAGTAGTAACATTCTTACAATCCATATAAGTAAATGCAGCTCAATGTAAGTTTTCAGTCCAGAATCCTAAATTTCAGTTCAATGTAAGAATCACTCCACCTATGTATTTACAGATCACTGTAACATATCAGTCCAGACTTTTAAGAAAAGTTCATTGGACGATCAATCCATGACAGTTAATAGAAGATCAATGGCAGTTCAACACGCTTTTGGAACCCACGTCCTGATTGGATCCCAAAAGCGCGAATCACAAAATCAATAAGACTGTGACATTTTGCTAAGTAACGTAATAAACAAGAAAGAAAATAAACACTTGCACCAAATAAAATGAAAATGAACGTACATTTTGATATATTAAAGAAAATAAACCTTAATGTCCCTTCCAATGTACAATAAATAAATGTTTAAATTTTATTATACATTTTGAAGTCGATTTGGTGCTGCTTTCGTAATATTATGAATGTAAATGTAAATTAGTTCTGTTTCGCTGTAGAAAATTGGTTAATTTTCCTGCTAGATGTACTAGTGTTGAAGACATTGTAGAAAACACATTGGAAAACTAAATAGTTTGTCAAATGCTGTCCAACAATTCTCGGGCTTCTTTAAGTTTGCCAGAAAGTACGAATAGCTCCAAATTCTTAGCCTGAACGTTGAAAGAAGAGGAAAACATCTTATGTATCAATCCTTGTTGATTAATCCATGAAATAACTTCTTTGCTAGGAGTAGCATCTTTGCCGTTTACAAAATCTTTATTACTTCGATTTTCTGGATAAGTAGCTTGCTTCTTCCTCTTTCCTGACAAAGCTTTTCTCTGTTTCTTACTTAACACTTCTGAAGAACTTCCATCGGTAACTGATTTCGATTCAGTTAATGATTCCGACTCGTTCAACGATTCTTTAGTCGATTCCTGATCAGTTGTAACAGAAGTGCTTGGCTTAGAATCACTTTTGTTTGCGAAGTACTCATTCATGAACTGCAAATTCCTCGCAATCTCAGTCAAGGAACACGTTAACTGCTTATGTATGTCCGTACTCTTGATCCATAGATCTTATCATTTTTCGTTTAGTTTGTTCACAAACTTACCTAAGTTTCCTGTAAAGTAATGTAGATTACTCGTTTGTTGATCGTGTGAGATTTTAGGTTCTTCACTCTTTTCAAATGACCAGTCATCAAAAAGAATGTCTAAAGCTTCACTTCCTAGAATGATCTTAGATAGATCTGATAATACTACCAGAAAAGGCAATACAAATTATTTGGATTTACGCTTCACCGTGATATTTATTGAACCGATTACCTGTAAATCAGTGTTATTTATCATCTTAATTGTTTTCTTTTTATTTTAGATCGCGAATATCTCCTAATTGTAGTAATTGTTCCATAGAAATGAGATTTTGATTATGAGCCGCGTTGGGAATGGCTTGATATGTCACTCCATTTACTTGTAGATCCACATAACGGATTCCTGTCTTTGAGATGTCGGTATTAGTAGATTCTTGCACGCAACTCAAAATGAAAATATCATGGATGCATCTAGCTAAGGTAGTAGGCTCTTTTTGATTTGCTCAAGATCTTGTTCTACTTCAACATAAGGAATCATTACCTCCTGATCTTGTGTAGCCTGTGTTACAAGGTTTTGTTGTCCTTTTCTGTACTTAGATTGGCAGATACTTTGTAGATGGCCTTTACGATTGCACGCTTTGCAGACCAGCTTTGCAGCAAAACAGTTTTTTATAGCCTTTCTCATCGTCATGAAAACAACCACAACGATAACACCTCCTTTTCTCTTTACTGGTTTGACTAGACGTAAATTTAGTTTCTCTTTGCACTTGTTGGATATATTCTGACCTGGATGTAATGTCAACGTTAGATCTACACTTATTGAAGAAACGGGCATCCTTCTCCACTTGCTCTTCAAGTAACAAAAGTTCAATGGCACCTTGTAAGGTTAGTTTCTCATTTTCAAGAAGTCTCCTTCGTACGTCCTCCCTGAATACTCCTACAACTATTTGATCACACAGAAGGTCGTCTGTTTAGTTGCCGAAATCACACTTCATGATCTGTCTGCGAAGCACTCGAAGAAATCAGCTGCTGATTAGAATTCTGTCTGACTTATTGTGTGAAATCTGTATCTTTCCACCACAATGTTTCGCTTAAATCCAAAGTGTTGTTTGAGCAGCTTTTGTACAGTTTCAAGTGACTGTTCTTGTAGTTTGTTAGGAACCACTAAATCCCTGAGAGTAGCATACAGCTCATGTGTCATATTTGCCAAAAACAGTGAAACTCGTCTATCTACTCTCACATTAAAAGCATCGCAATATGATTCAAGGTACTAAATGCAAACCTTTACATCCATAACATTAGGATCGAATCTCTCCAACGTGATATTAGAAGCCATGATTCAACTTCTTACGATAACACCAATCACTACCAAATATTGCAAATGTTGATTCCAATCACGTAATTCAACTTAGCCACATAGTATCACTTGTTTCGATAGGCACATAGCTTCGATTTCTACTACTGGATTGCGCCATTATATCTGCTGTAACTTATCTTCTAGTAGTATGTACACTGAATTAACCAATCGTAGCCTTGAACTATTCCTAAAAGCTATGCAGACATATGTTCACAACTATTATTTATTATGAGATGACATGTTCATGTCTGGACACTGACTGGTATCCACTATACATCAAATGTATCGATCTGATACTCACATACTTTCAGATATGCCTTTGATACGTAAGGTGACTTCAGATATCTAAAATTGAATTGAGTTTTACTATTCATCCAGAATAGCATGTCTTACATCCGAATGGACATATGAACGCGACGTCGTCAACGATCTGTTTATTTAACAGACAAATCTTGAAAAAAACTGAAGGTCGGGTATCAACAATCCCGAAAAGAACAAGTAAGCTATCAAAGATCATAAAAAATAAAATGGGTATTGCTACACAGCAAAAGGCACACGAGGAACTGATGTTACAATTACTCTAAAAGCCATTTACCTTATAAGGTAAGATTTGTGAAAGCATTTTAACGTGTTAGCTGATGACACAGTTGTATTCCATTTCGTTGTTTTATTACCATCATTTCAACTTTACCTGCATATTAATTCAGACTTCAACAAATCAGGAAAGAAAGGTTATAGAAATTGGCGCAGCACTTAAACAACAGGTTCAGATGATTCATCTTCAACCTCAGATGATTCGTGCACATGCTCTCAGTGGATGTGACACAGTGCGTAACATTTATGGCATTGGGAAAGCAACTACCATTAAGCAAGTGTTAAAAGAAGTCTGAAAAACATTAGCCTTTCAGGGAGAAATGACCAGTGATATAACACAGGAAACAAGTCCTTTATAATCCCTTGCTATTGTGTAGAAAACGTGAAGTCTATATATGACAGAAGTTTAGATTAAAGTTTGGACGAAAAAAATCTGCTCACACAGCGGCTCCACTACTTTGCTCCCCTCCACCCACAACGGAAGTCTATATTCAGAATGTAAAGTGCTAATGCTGATTTTCCTGAGTGCAGACAGAACACAGCCACCACCGAAACTTTACCCACACATGACGAAGCAACCAAATTGTTAAGACCAGTTATGTTATGCTGTTCCTTCAGATGCTGAGTCAGCTTCAAATGTTCAATCAGCTCCTGACGATGTGCTTCACCTCACCAAACGCCCATGCTCGTCATAAAATCTTGCTCGACCAGAAGATGTATCTGTGTTGGAAAACTACTGTGTACCATGTTCTGTAAATGATTTGGTGGTATATGCAATAATTAGTTGTTTTCACGTGGCGATGCTGAAGAGAATAAAAACCAGTGATTAGGAATAATACTGCAAATTAACATGAGAAATGTTGAACACATTATGTTAATTGTATTTGTACAATCATATTTTTTGTTGTTATTTTGTTTTGAACTTTCTGTGATTTTTAGCGTCTTCTAAATAAATGACTATGAACAATGTACTTGCAACATAAATGTAGCTTTAAATCATTATTTTTTACCATCAGAACCTTCCTGCGATTTCTATTATGCATTGCAAATATTTCAAGGGAGATTCAAATATAAGTGTGAATTTTGGAACACCCTGTGCTAGTTCCTAGTTAAATTAAAAACATGTAAAAAGTGTGCGATTTACAGCTGCTATATTCCAATTCAGAACACCAAAATTGAAGAAAATATCATGCCTATTTCTTCTTTTTAGAAATAAACAATATACTAATAAACATATTCACAAATGAAAGTGACTTTCCGAATACCCTGTAGAAATTCCTACCTAATAAAAAATTCTGTGTTGCACCCGGCATTTTTGCATTTTGCATACAAGATTCCATACCAAAACGTGTAATCAATTTCTCATTATACGGAGTTATATTTTGTAAAGTGATGTGAATGTGTACAATTTCTGTATATTGTGTTACGAAAGATTGGCCAATCTAATTAATTAAGTCATTATAGTGTTAGGTAAATGTGCAACTTAAGTTTTGTTTAACGAATTTTTATTTTTTTTATTTTGAAAGAGGTTGTGAATAATTTAAGAATTTAATCTTTCTTCTTTATTTTAGGAAACAACGTATATTTTGTTGGTGTATTTAAATTGTGTATTGTGTACTCGTGTATATTTACTTTATTGTTTTAATTTCTCTATGTTTCTTTCTTAGTTCTTTCAAGTCTTCTTTAAAATAAAAGATACTGCTTTTTGTGCAGAGAAATGTCTCGAGCTATATAACTCTGGAAGTTCGTTTGTCCCCAAGCCACGAAAAGCTAGTAAGCGGTCACATCTGTGTCTGCTCTTGTTTTCCGCTCCGCTCCCTCCTTCTGGGAATAAAGAAAAGCGTTAGGAGAGTGGATTTTTCGCGCCTGGCAGTCGCGCGGAAGCATCATGAGGGATGGTTGGAAGAAAAGGCTGCGGAAACTGGACTAGGATTTTGAATAGCGGCCATCGGCTAAAAAGAGGCTTTATTGTTTTATAATAGGCTCGAATGGAGTGTGTGCTTCTTGTACTTATAAAAGCCGTAATTGTGGGTGAAAAGACAAGCCGATGAATTGGTCGCCAGGTAGGAAATATGTTGTGGTATTTTTATGGAAAACCCAACTGAATAATTTTCTCAAGGAAAAAGAGAGAGAGAGAGAGAGTGGGAAGGGGAAGTTAAATAGAAGCTCATAAAAGGAGCTGGGATTGTCTCAGTCTATTGATTTTGTGTACCAGTTGAGCGTGTGTTTTATGAAATATTATTTCTATGCACTTTTTAAGATATTTGCTAATTAATTTGCTCGAGGCCAGAGTACAAGATCTGACAAACGAAAGTGTTTTATTTGTGACTCTTGGTAGAAATATTTTTGTGTAGAATTAACTTTCTTACGGTGTTCTCAATGTTATTCCTTGTAGATGTAATTATCATAGAATATTTCCTATCTTTATTTTTCCATTTCTGTAAAAAATAGGATTTTCGGGAGTAGAGAAAGCGAGCGAAACTATTTAAGGTGAATAGAAAGGGCTCAGTAGAATTGATACGACTGAATGGGTGGAGTAAGTCGGAATCAATTACTTCTAAAAGAATTCTGTGCCTATCCCTATTATTTTTTCCTATGGGAGTAGATTAATTGCATAACTAATTTCTTTTCACTTTTTAAGTATTAAATTTCTGGTAGCTAGTTATCACGGCACTAACATATTAACTGGCGAATGGAAAAAAAGGGAAATTTTTGGTTCTATGCATGAGGGAATTTTGGGTGAACCAAAAGGGATTAGAGCATGTTGGTGGAATTTTGGGTACTTCAATTGCCTAATTGAATGGGTTCCAAAGTAGTAAATGGTGGTATATGGACGCATGTGGTTATTTTTAAATTGGTTGTATTTAGAGTAAACTGGTGAATGGGAGAATCAATTTGGGTTTTATTTGATTCTGTTCCATTAGTAGTACTTTCTCATGGAAACTAATTGGGAATCATTCCTTTTCACGTTTATAGAAGATATTGGTTAAAAAAGATATTCTGAATTTGGGGGATATAATACGTAATTAGTGAAACAAACTATTAAAGATTAAAGTGCTTTATTCTCCTGGTTATATAATATCTCAGTATTACTCATAAATACAAATGTGTGACAGGAAATTTTGAGACAATTTAACAAGAAATTAATTAAAATACCCACTAATTAAGTCTCTAAATTTAGAATCAGAGTGATAGAGCTTCTGACATTTCTATGCGCAGTATCATTGCTACAATCATAAATTTGCGTTTAATTTGCTTTTACAAGATTCCTCCTAAGACCTTGTGTTATTCGTAGTTTGCTGCGAAAAATATATTGATTTAATCTTTTGAACGGCGTCATGGCCGTTAGTCTAAATTATTGAAACGTGTTGAACATTTGAGAGAGAAAGGAAGGCCTGGAATAAGTTATTTACATGCAAACAATTTTAGGTTTACTTTTGTTTAGCAATTTGCCATTAGTCGAGTAGAGGAAACCTTTCGATTCTCTAGTTAGATGATTTTATAAAATATTCGGCTTAGAGAGACCTTTTCGATGTAAATACTTGGACTTCCATAAAGTACTTATAAGTCAATGGTCCACGAGAGACCTTTTAGATGTGAATCGAAAGGTCAACAAGTAAAGACATCATATTGAAAGAGAGACCATTTAGCTGCAAACAGTTTCGTAACTACTGATTACAGGTATAACACGGTACAGCGAGAGACCTTTTGGTTGCGGAACAAGGTTATTGATTCAGCATACTATAACGATTCAGGTTATTTCTTGCGTATTATATACCAGTAGAAAAAACCTTTTACATGCGAAACAAACGAAAAGGCCAAACAGATAGATTTTTATCTTGTATCAAATTTGTTGACACATAAGTGAGCCGTGTTTATTACTAAACCTGATAGGTATTAGCAAACGTTATATCAGTAGTAGTGACATTCCTCTTACATTTTATCAAGAAATTAATCCTCATTAATTACATGAGGTCTGCTTCTAAAAAGAATTCACAGCTCACAATATTCAAACTAGACACCACAAACGTCAAAAAACCTTGGTCATCTCCAAATGCAAGGTTCAGTCGCAATCTTATGGGTTGGCTGCCAGACTAATTAGGCCTCAACCCCGGTAGGTTCTCTTTAGCCTTAGCAAGAGGAATTACATGGTCTCCTCCCAGTTAGTGGCAGAAGCCTTTTGGGGTGACAGTCCCGGTTTGCCGGTCCTTTCCCGGTTGCCTTCGTTACAAATGTAGGGTTTAGTCTCTTAAAGTGACTCATCGTGGGGATCGTGAACTTGCTGTCAGGAACCATGATACGAAATTGTATATTCTTCCTCTATAACAACAATTTTTTTACCGTCCCTGACTATATTTCATGGACTTAAATCCGATGCTATAATGAGAATATTGAGAAGTAACTTCCGTATGACAAATAGTTTCAGACAAATACACTACACCTTATTTATTGCTATTACACGATTTACTTTATTAACGCACCCGTATGAACGTCAGTGAATAACGGAAGATATGGGGTTTGTCCTGTCTGTCTGTCTGTCCCTCCTGGATCTCAGCAACTACAAGTCCGACAGAGTTCAGCCATACACCGTTGGATTTGCCATGATATGAAACGGTGGGGAAACTTATGACTTTGATTCTAAAACTGACAGGTCCTTTTCATTTACTTAGTTTTCTCCATTTTCCCCATGTATTTCGACATTGTATGTTTGCCTCCCCCCTCTCCTCGATCTCAGTAACTACAAGTCACACAGAGATGAACCATACATCGTTGGATTTGTCATTGTCTGAAACGGTGCAGAAAATTATCATTAAAAAAATATTAAAAAATGTTGAAAAAGTTGCTTACTTGGATCAAAATGACCTTCAAACGTATTGTTGTATAGAGGGCATAGCCTAAACTGCAGGAGCTAGAGAAACAAAATTTGGTACGAAGGTACATCATCACTAGTAGGTTACGAGAATATTACAAATTGTCCCCAAAGACGCCACCATGGATCCAAAATGGCGGACCCTAAAAATCCATTTTCAAACCGTTTGAGCTAGAGATACGAAATTGGGAATTAAGGTGTATTTTCACATCTAGTTTAGAAAAGTTTTAGAATATTTTGAAAAAGTCGCCATCTTGGATTCAAAATGGCCGCCTAAAATCATTTTTCACACCGTTCGAGCTAGAGAAATTTAATTTTGTATGAAGGTGTATGACCAAAAGTAGGTTACAATAAATGGGGCACACCTCCCCTTTGTGCCGCAGCCCCTGGAGGGTATGGGGGTAGATCTGTACCATGGGGGCGGAGTCCTCCGGAGAGTCTGGTTACGATAACCACATGAGCTAGACAAGCGAAATTTGGCGTAAAATTAAATTATCTTCGGTGTTTACGGGAATATTTCAACCAAACCAACATATTTCGACTCCGATCCATGTACTTGAATGTTTTTCATTCATTTTGGTTCCATCGGCCGCCATCTTGAAAATTATACTTTTCCCTATACCTTCGGTCTTTATGGGAATATTTCAACCAAATCAACATATTTCGACTCAAAGCGATGTACCT